>CBVK0101101364.1:0-22152 GCA_900067695.1 Picea abies | reverse complement strand
ATGCGCAGAATGTGTACGATCATCCGGTTGACGACCTCTGTCTGGCCATCAGTTTGCGGATGGAAAGATGTGGACTTGGTGAGCTTGGTGTCCAACATCGACCAGAGGCTAGACCAAAATGTACTGAGGAACCTACTGTCCCGATCTGAGATGATAGACTGTGGGATCCCAAAGTGTACCCATACTTGTTCAAAGAAGAGTTTAGCAGTGGCTTCTGCTGTGATATTCTTCTTGCAGGCCATCATAATGGCCATCTTTGAGAATCGGTCGACGACCACAAAAACATAGTCGTTGCCATGCTTAGTAGAAGGAAGGCCTGACATGTAATCCATAGAGATGGATTCCCAAGGTCGACTGGGGGTAGGAAGTGGAGTATAGAGGCCTTGCTTCTTTATGGTCGGTTTGGCAATGGCGCAAGAAGTGCAAGACTTGATGTACTTCCCGACATCTTGTCGAAGGTTCGGCCAATAGAAATACTTTTGCAGTACTGCCACAGTTTTCTCGACCCCGAAATGCCCAGCAACTCGGCTGTAGTGTGCCTCCCAAATCATCTTGGCACGCTCGCTTGAAGGAACACAAGCTACGTCAGTGGGACATAGTGGTTGGAATCCCAAGCCCACTTGAAAGGGGGTGTGGTTGGTTGAGCTATGGAGAGCCTGGTTGTAGCTATGTTGTACATAGGGGAGGCTCTCATTCCATGTGCGTGGAAGCTTTGAGTTGTACATGCGTAGAATGTGTACAATCCTCCGGTTGACGACCTCTGTCTGGCCATCAGTTTTCGGATGGAAAGTTGTGGACTTGGTGAGCTTGGTGTCCAGCATCAACCAGAGGCTAGACCAAAATGTACTGAGGAACCTATTGTCATGATCTGAGATGATGGACTGTGGGATCCCAAAGTGTACCCACACTCGTTCACTTAGTAGAAGGAAGGCCTGACATGTAATCCATAGAGATGGATTCCCAAGGTCGACTGGGGGTAGGAAGCGGAATATAGAGGCCTTGCTTCTTGATGGTCGGTTTGGCAATGGCGCAAGCAGTGCAGGACTTGATGTACTTCCCGACATCCTGTCGAAGGTTCGGCCAATAGAAATACTTTTGCAGTACTGTCGTGGTTTTCTCGACCCCAAAATGCCCAGCGACCTGACTGTAGTGTGCCTCCCAAATCATCTTGGCACGCTCGCTTGAAGGAACACAAAGGTGTCCCAGGTGACAAAGAAGGGCATCCTGGAGATGAAAATTGGGAACTTGCTTACCCTCCAAGAGTGTATTGTATGTGTGGCCGAATTCTAGATCACTTGTGTAGAGAAGCGGCCAATCGGAAGTCTCATGCCCACAAGAGTTGAGCACAGTGGTTAGCACTAGGATGGGTGGTCGAATGAGGCAGTCTGCAACATTATTGGTGTTGTCTTTCTTGTACTTAATGTTCAAATGAAACTGTTTTAGGTATGTGGACCACTTCTGATGGCGATCGTTCTGCAACTTCCCTTGTGTTTGTATGAATTGCAGGGGCCGGTGGTTTGTGTGGATGACCGTTTCCTTTCCCAAAATGTAATGCCTCCATTGCTGAAAAGCATGCACAATGGAATACATTTCTTTTTCATAAGTGGGATACTCTCGGACTGTGTCGAAAAGTGTCTCACTATGATATGCCACTGGATGCCCATGTTGAGTAAGGACTGCCCCAATGCCATAGTCAAAGGCATCTGTCTCGATCTCAAATGGTTGTTGCAAGTCTGGTAATGTGAGCATTGGTGCAGAGTAGAGGCGATGCATCAACTCCCCGAACGCCTTCTGTTGAGATTCGGACCAAAAGAATTTTTCTTTAGCTCCTCCCTTGGTGACTTGAGTCACGAGCCAAGTGATATGAGAGAATCCCAAAACAAACCTGCGGTAGAAATTGGCAAGACCTAAAAAGTTGTGGAGCTATGTTAGGGTGGTTGGGGCCGGCCAATCCCGAATGACTTGGATCTTTGCTGGATCCACATACACCCCCCACTCATCAATAATGTATCCCAGATACTGAACCTGGGTCATGCCAAAAGTGCATTTCTCCAAATTATGTGCATTTCTCCAAATTATCACACAACTTGTGTTGTCACAGTGTTTGGAGGACCTGTCAGATGTGGTGGAGGTGCTCTTCCCAAGTCTGGTTGAAGATCAGAATGTCATCCAACTACACCACTACAAATGAGTTGGTGAATGGTCGTAGGATGTCGTCCATTAGCCTCATGAAGGTTGCAGGGACATTCGTCAACCCGAATGGCATGACCAACCATTCGAAAAGGCCCTCCTTGGATTTGAAGGCAGTCTTCCACACATCAGAGGGTTCGATTGGTACCTAGCGATACCCCGACTTCAAGTCAATCTTGCCGAAATATTTTGCCCCCTTGAGTTGTTGTAGAATGTCATCAATCCATGGGATCGGGTACCTATTCCGAACAGTGATCTTGTTGAGTGCTCGATAGTCAATGCAAAGTCTCCAAGTCCCATCCTTCTTCTGCACCAACACGAATGGGCTCCCACGAGGTGATGAACTCGACCTGATGTGACCTTTCTGCAACAACTCCTGAATCTGCCTATTGATTTCGTCGTTCTCCATAACAGATTGCCGATAGATGGGTCCATTGGGCAGCGGTGCACCTGGGGTCAGATCGATGTGGTCTGTGTGGATGACCGTTTCCTTTCCCAAAATGTAATGCTTCCATTGTCGACAAGCCTACACAATGGAATACATTTCTTTGTCATAAGTGGGATACTTCTGGACTGTGTCAGAAAGTGTCTCATTGTGATATGCCATTGGATGCCCATGTTGAGTAAGGACTGCCCCAATAGCATAGTCAGAGGCATCTGTCTCGATCTCAAATGGTTGTTGCAAGTCTAGTAATGTGAGCACTGGTGCAGAGAAGAGGCGATGTTTCAACTCCCTGAACGCCTTCTGTTGAGATTCAGACCAAAAGAATTTTGCTTTAACTCCTCCCTTGGTGACTTGACTCAAGGGCCAAGTGATATGAGAGAATCCCAACACAAACCTGTGGTAGAAATTGGCAAGACCTAAAAAGATGCGGAGCTCTATTAGGGTGGTTGGGGCTGGCCAATCCCAAATGACTTGGATCTTTTTTGGATCCACATGCACCCCCCGCTCATCAATAATGTATCCTAGATACTGAACCTGGGTTATGCCAAAAGTGCATTTCTCCAAATTGGCACACAACTTGTGTTGCCGTAGTGTTTGGAGGACCTGTCGGATATGGTGGAGGTGCTCTTCCCAAGTCTGGTTGAAGATCAAAATGTCATCCAAGTACACCACTACAAATGAGTTGGTGAATGGTCACAGGATGTCGTCCATTAGCCTCATGAAGGTTGCAGGGGCATTTGTCAACCCGAAAGGCATGACCAACCATTGGAAAAGGCCCTCCTTGGATTTGAATGCAGTCTTCCACACATCAGAGGGTTTGATTGGTACCTGGTGATACCCAGACTTCAAGTCAATCTTGCTGAAATATTTTGCCCCCTTGAGTTGGTCTAGAAGGTCATCAATCTATAGGATCGGGTACCTATTCTGAACAGTGATCTTGTTCAGTGCCCGATAGTCAATGCAGAGTCTCCAAGTCCCATCCTTCTTCTGCACCAATACGATCAGGCTCCCACAGGGCAATGAACTCGGCCAGATGTGACCTTTCTACAACAGCTCCTGAATCTGCCTCTTGATTTCGTCATTCTCCAGGATAGAGCGCCGGTAGATGGGTCCATTGGGCAGCGGTGCACCTGGGGTCAGATCAATGGGGTGCTTGACCTGGCAGTGTAGAGGCACCCCTGCGGGGGAGGTGAAGATGTCCTCGTACTCCTCCACGACCTTATCCATCTATTGTTTTCGTGCAGTGGGGCCATAGTCTTCCTCTTTTCCTGAGGGAAGATCATCAGGAAAACAAATTTCCTGGTTTTGGAAATGAGCTTACTCCATTGTTTTGCAGTAACCAAAGAGATGGTGGTAGGCGGTGCGATCTCCGGTATCCTGTACAGCTTATTGCCCAAAGTGATAATAACAGCACGAGGCCTGGACTCATACACAGCATGTCGCTTCCACAAGTATGGTTGGCCTAATAATACATCAGAAACATCAAGAGGAGCAATGTCACATAATACCTCATCCGTGAAGGGCTTGATGCTATAGGGAAGGCAACATTGTCGACTGACGTGGAGGTCTCGTCCTTGGTGCAACCACCCGATGGTGTATGGTTGTGGGTGTGTTGTGGTCAGCAAGCCCAACCACTTCACGACCTCTACCAAGATGAGGTTCTTCTGGCTCCCGCTGTCGACAATGAACTGCAACAGGGAACCCTTTACCCACATCTTGGAATGGAAGAGACGCTCTGCCTCCTCTGGATCTTCTGGTTCCTCCTTCTGGATCTTCATGGTGGCAATGGTGGCGTTGGGCTCCGCATCGATAATCTGCTTCCCCCTGTCATTCCCCTTGTCATGTTCTGATTCAGAGTCGGAGCATACATCCAATTCAGAAGCCTTCAGCTCAGATACCAGTGATTGCTTGGCCCGACACTCACTTGTGTTGTGAGTGGAGCTCTTATGGAACTCACACTACTTCCCCGTGTCCTTTTTTGGCTTCGTGGTGTTGTTCTTTGCTTGTGGCTTTGGCAGGTTGTCCTGGGCTTCCCTGCATTGGCTTGGTCCTTTGTTTTGCAGTTTGGGAGTACCTTTCCCACGCTTCTGATTTGCAAACCCAAAGTCTCGCTTATTCTGTTTGAACTTCTGCTCAATCTTGGCATCATATCGGTATGCCACACCAAGTGAGGAGATGTCAAGGAACTCCATTTCCTCCTGAATGTATCTGTGCAGACAATTGTGGTACTTTAACACCAAATGTTTCTCTGAATCTTTGATACCCAACTTTGTGTGTAGGGTATGAAACAGATTCGTCATCTCATGCACATCTTGGTCCCTTTGTTGCCGCAACGTAGTCCATTGTATGTATTTGTCCTCATAGCTCCCCACGAGATAATATTGTTCCTTGATGGCGTCTCGGAAAGAATTCCAAGTGGGTGCGGCCGAGAACAAAGAGGGTTCTCCCTCTCCCTCTTGCTCCGAGTAGGTTTCCCACCAGTCCTTGACATGGGGGGCGGCTTTGAGGAGTGCGAAAATAATATTTTCTCGGTCGGGAAAGTCATGAACCGAGAAATATCCTTCTAACAGATTCAACCATCTATCTATGGCATCTGCATCTATTTTCCCGTCAAATATGGGAATTTCAAAGTTTACTTGTACCTTAAAAGGAGTGGCACCTCCAGAGTGGCTTCTGGATGTCGATGCACCGCCAGTCAGAATCTGTTGAAGAATCTGGGCAAAGTTGTCCATCATCGCGTTCCTTTGTTTCTCAAGGGCCTCCTCGAGCAACATTTTGATAGGATCTCCTGCTCCCTCATCTTTCTTTTCTTCCCCCATGGGCGGTCGTCGGGGTTTGCGAGGCTGATCTTGCAAAGGTTCAACCAGATCGAGGGGGACATGCAAAGAAGGATCGAGAATGAGCAGACCGCTCTGATACCACTGATATGGATTTATGTAGGAACACAATGAAATACAGAAATACACATAAACACGGAGATGCAGCGGAAATAAGACTTCATTTCATTAATAACAAATGACTGAAATATGCTTACAGACAGAATGGAAATAAACTAGCTAGGGCGCTGGTAGCTTATCTCTGAGAAGAGATGTGGCTGCTACTCGCATCCATGAGAAGATGATTACAATGAGGCTTTGAAGGCCCTTTTACAATAAACGGTAATGCCAAAAGTCCTAGACATCCAAAAACCTAACCCTGGGGGATGAAGTGTCAAAAGTCATCTGGGCCCCGTTTGGGTAAGTTGGTGCATCAACTTCTCGGGGTCGTAACTTTTTAATACAATCTCTGTTTTAGGCGTATGATAGCTCGTTGGAAAGATCTATCCGAGGCCTACAATGCTCAAGAAAAAATAGCATTGTTAGATCTTATTTTAAAACAGAAACAGACCCAAAAAAACATCGGTTAGGGCCTCAAAATGGCCCCGGAAGTTCAGGACCCGAAAAAACTGCTAAAAATACTAAACTGTGCGAAAAATGAAAAACTGAAAGAAGCAATGGTGGGGGTCCAAGTGGAATAGGTGGGTGGCCACCAATATCCACCTGGATCAATTGTTTATGTCATATCTTGTGGTACATGCTTGAGGCATATCATATGCTATTTGTTTGAGGCATTTGTTGCATATGGTTGAGGTTCATGCTTTGGTGTTATGCTTGAGACATATCCTTGGTACATTGTATATGGTTGTTATGGTTCATTGTTAGAGGCACATATTTGTGATATTAGAATATACTTGAGGCATATACTTGGTCTATGATCTTGGTTGATTATGATGCATGCTTGAGGTTTCGGTTTATACATTAATGCATATGTTGGTACACATTTGATGATTGATGTACATGGTTGATGGTTGATGTACATGGTTGATGGTTGAGGTACATGGTATAGGTGTTGGTGCATGGTTGATGCACTTGTTTTTGTACAGGTGTTGGTGCATGGTTGATACACGTGTTGTCGTACAGGTTGTGGTACACATTTGATGCTTGGTAGGGTACACGATGATGGTTCTGTACATGCTTGGTCGAGGTATGTGTTGGTGATGTTGTACATCTAGTTGAGAGGTTTCCTTGGTATATGATCCATGTGAGAGGATTTGGTTAGTATCATTGACAGTGACATGTTGGATAGGTTGGTCAGTGATAAGTTGACAGTGACGATGGCAGTGAAGATGATAGTGACAATGGCAGTGATTGTGGTGGTGACAATTGGTCTACACTTGTATTTTAGGGTGGAGGGATGGGGAAAGGAAAGGGGGTTGTAGCCTTCTTCCAGTTGGTGTTAGAGAAATCAGGGAGTTGGAGCTTCCTTCAGGTTGGAGCCTTAGAATCATAGGGTTGTAGCCTCCTTCTGGTTGGAGCCAGAGAATTCATGGAATCGGAGCTTCCTTCAAGTTGGAGCCTGAGAATCAAGGGATTGTAGACTCCTTTTGGTTGGAGCCAGAGAATTCAGGGAGTTGTAGCTTCCTTCACGTTGGAGCCTATAAATAAGGGGTCATAGCCTCCTTCCAGTTGTAGTTGGAGAATTGGGAAGTTGGTGCTTCCAATGAATGTATTCTTTGATATATAAGAAAGCATTATGTGGTTTTCTCCCATTTGGGTTTCCATGTAAATTCCGATGTATTGTGTATTTGATGTGATTCTCTTATTTTTATATGCTCATGATATATTGATGATACATAGATGATATATTGTTGATTAAGTTGAAGTTTGTATATTGTGGTTAAAAGTGGTAAAATTGATCATACTGATTCACCCCCCCCTCTCAATATTACAACAGTGGTTTTAATCTAATGGATTGTAAAGGTAGACCTAAGAGAAGGAATTAGGCTTGATGAGCCTAGAAACTGAATGGAATTAGGCTTGATGAGCCTAGCAACTAAATGGAGATCCTCTACTCGACTTATACACAATGGAGTCACCCTAGGTGACGAAGATGATGAACACGGAATAGGGCTTAAAGATCGTTAGCAGAAAAACTTGGTTACGAGGATTTGGCTTCTAATGATGCAGTTGTGGATAGAAGATGGTGGTGGCATTGCATGTGGAAATGGAAATGATCGTTAAAAACTCAAGTTTTCATGTGGTTGGCTCTAGCGAATATATTTCTTACCTGGGATAATGGATAGAGAAGGGGATGGAGTGGACCAAACAAATATACTCTCTGAAAGGTAGAGGAAGAATCGATGTCTCATTTGTTTGTTTCATGTTATTTTTCGTCACAAGTTTGGCATGAAGTTATGATGAATCTGAATTTTCTTGGGTAGTGGATTATTTATTCTATGGAACTTTTATTATGGAATTGGTTAAGGAATCGATTTTTAAAATAGTTCAAAGAAATTCCTTGCTATGTTATAATATGGGGAATTTGGTTTCATAGGAACCTAGTTCTTTTTTATAGGCAAAATGGAAATGTGAGGATGGTAGCTCATAAAGTTCGGGTTTATTTTCTTGAGAGAGTAAAGGAGTCAACTCGTCAAATAACTAGTTTGTGATTAGCCCTAGTCTTCAATAATATGATAGCATGGAGTTTTTTTTATGGCACAAGTCAGGGGAAACCAAGTCAATGTGGAGCTAGTATGGTTGTATTTATGTCTGGAAAACACTATTTCCACTTGAAGTTGGGAGTGTGTTATGGTTCAAACACATGGGCTAAATTGATTTCTCTTTGGGCTCTCCTTTTTTTTTGCAAAAGAAAGGAGAATTTCACAAATTCATATCGTGGGAGATTCAAAATTTGTTATTGATTGGTTATGTGGTCAAATTATTTTAAATAGATTTCTTTTGGAGCCTTGGTAGAGGATTATATGAGATAAACAAGAGTCCTATGAAGACACTATTATTAACCACACTTACAGGGTTTATAGTCATAAAGCAATTTTTTTTCCAAAGGAGACTCTTGGTTTGGATGATGGTCTTCTGGTATTCACATAATTTATTGAAGGGGAACCTCTCCCAAAGGTCTATCAGATGAAAAATTGAAGCTAGTTGATAGAATTCATTTTTTTATGTCAATGTTTCTTATGGTATGTTTATGATATGGGCAATTAGGGTTTAATTTTGTATGTTTATGTTTTGTGTAGATGAATAGTTCATGCCATACTTTGACATCATCCAACCAACATATGATCCTGGTTGGTCATCCAAGGATGCTCTCAACTCTCATGCCTCTTTTTGTATAATTTGATTCATATGAATAGCAATTATATTTTTTTTTGTTTGGGAAAAAAATTGTCTTTCCCTCTACAAAATCCCTACAAATCATACATTCATACTTAATTGAAAATGTCAACAAAAAAAACTTGAATTATTTTACAAAAATACAAAATATAAACTAGAAAATAATACAAAATACTAAATAATTGAAACTTACCTTTCACTTAAGGTCTATGTCTTTTGCATAAGGTTATTTCTTTGAAGATAACAACCACACCATCACAAACACGGCAATTATGATGACAAGAAAAGATTTGCATATAAAAGTTTTATACTAATGTTGATCACCATAATTTGATGGAGTTAACATTTCCCAACATCATTCACATGGAGTTGACTTTGCCCAAAATAATAGATCCTACACATCATCTAACTTCCATATAATCCCAAAAATCCCCCTTCATAGTGTATGGTAAACTATGAGAATTATCAGCAACGGATCTCACATTTTTATACAAGGGATTTAGATGTGGTTGTATAACTTCGTAAACCTCTTTCATCTGATTACATATAATTCATGAAATGGTAACCACACACTATGGTTGACACCATATTTTTGTATTCTTTTATCCCTTCAGCAGGGGCAACATGAGCAATATGGTAATCTTCATTGTTTACAGTCATCCCATATACATTATTTCTACTTTAGGTTGGGTGACCATATTATGCAATTTATTATAACAAAAATATGAAATAATAGTCCTAAGTTTGAGGTTATATGACACTTCATAGCATAATAGCATAATGTCCATTTCTATGCCATATTTTTTATGCTTTTAGCCTCAGGGCCAATATGGTAATCTTCATTGTTTACAATCATCCCATATACATTCTTTCTACTTTGGGTGACCATATTATGCAATTTATTATAACAAAAATATGAAATAATAGTCCTAAGTTTGAATGTCCATTTCTATGCCATATTTTTGTATGTTTTTATCCCTAGGCCAATATGGTAATCTTCATTGTTTACAATCATCCCAAATACATTCTTTCTACTTTGGGTGACCATATTATGCAATTTATTATATCAAAATTATGAAATAATAGTCCTAAGTTTGAGTTATATGACACTTCATAACATAATGTTTATTTCTATGTCATTTTGTGAAATTGTTACATAAATTATAATTTATGTTGGTAAGTCAATATTGGCTAAAAAACTATGTTCTTTTAATATGAATGATTTGATAAGTAGTTATTTTAGTTATAAAAAATAAAACAGAAATATTATGTACCCATATGAAGAGAGAGGACAACTCACAGAAAATGGCAACTAAAGGGTAATATCCATTCAATGTAATACTATGCTATTACTTAACTTATTTTTAAAATATTTCCAAAGTTTTCTCAAAATTATATATTAATCTAATTTTTAAGATAAGTAAAATTCATTTTTTTTAATTTTCGAGTTTATTTTTTGCAGGTAATTGATTTGATGTAAGACTATGATGTTATTACTTAACCAGTTTTCAAACTATTTCCAAAGTTTTGTCAAAATTGTATATTAATCTAGTTTTTAACCCCTTTTCAAAATATTTCCAAAGTTCCCCAGATGGGGTGATAGTGTGTTCCACATGCACAGCCTGCAATTTAGTGCCCACCACCTTGCCTCTGCCCATGTGACAGCACTTGTGGATCCCCTCTTCCTTAATTACCCTTTCATGCCTGTTGTTGCGAACTCTCACTTCACCGCACCCTTAACTAAGTGCTCCAGTGCAGTTAGAGATGGACTCTCGTCCTTGCTATGGAGTTGGTACAAGTCTCGCTCCTCCTACGCTCGTATGCATTTAATCCCCTGCGCTCTTCTTATGGCGACGTCCATTCTCCCTTTTGGTTCCTATAGCCCTCCTCTCCCAACAATTCTATTCTCAGTCGCCCCCTATGGTGTTTACCTGGTTCGTTCTGGTCTCTTCTCCACCCTTACCTCTTGTTATTCAAGCCATGCCCCTCCAGCAAGGGAAGTCGAAGTGTGGTGCCCTCTAGTACCATAATCGCGCGGCCATGGGAAATTGACACCCTCCCTCCTTCAACCCTGCGCTCAACTCCTCTCTTCCGTCCTCAAATAAGTCCTCACCAAACCAATCCAGCCTTCCACCTCTGTCCTCGCCTTGGATGTGTCGTGTCGAATGGTTTGACCTCCATGGGAACTCTCTCGGCTTTTCTTCTGGACCGCTCCCCAAATTGGCCTTGACCTCAGAATCGGCGATGGCATGTCCCTCTTATCCATCACCCTACGCTCCTTCATCACCCCCCTCCCCAACCTCGTCTCCATCCTCTATGCCCTTGATGGATGATGCTAACATGCACTCGAAAGGAATCTGTGTGGAGGTGTCCCATAACCAGGAGCAGCTCCAGCCAGAGTGTGTTTCGCCCCCGAGCCTCTGGGATTCAGTTTCAATTCTCTAGGACTTGGTCTTCATGGTCCGACGGGACGTGGATGATCTTAGGTTTAGACTAGAGCACTTGGACAGCTGCGCAAATTGAATCTATGCTCTCGACGCTCCTCCATTCCTTGCATCCTTCAGACTTTGGCCTCAACACCCCCGCTTCTTGAGGGGTGGTTCTCGCTCCAGAATTCCAGGGGAATGATGTGCAGTGTGTGGATGAAGCAACACATATGACCGTGGACGATCACGACACCTTGTATGGCACACTAGCAACGAAATCTGAGGGCATGCACGCCCACCAGACACCATGATAGTTGGCGGGTGTATAGGTGTTTGCATGCATGCTTTTTGTTGACAACTGTCAATAGTTTCTGGAAAGTTCGGTCTATGTTGTGGGCATTTGGTAATGTTTTTTTTGTGTGTTGGTCAATTGATAGGCATGGATTAGGTCGTTATCACAGTTTTTGTGATAAACGGTCTATTTTTCAGTTCAAATGCTTGGATAGGCCGAATCGGTTTCCTCATGGGGTGATTATGGCAAATATGTTTAATTTCCCACACCATATCTAGTATGTCTATGAATCTGAGTTGGTTTCCTTTCGAGGAAACTCAACACTCCAACAACTTGAACTCAGGATGATATTGTAATTTTTGTTCATGATAGGTAATATATAGATCTTACTTACAAAAAAAAAAAAAAATCCAAAGTTTTTCTCAAAATTACATTAATTTAATTTTTAAGAGAAGTAATTTTATTTTTTTTAATTTTCATGTTTATTTTTTTCATTGGTTAAGGCATTGTGATGAGACATAATTTCCATTGGTGTGTTTGAATATGTTTTAGTATTTTTCAAACTTATAAGTCATTTAAAAATAAGAAATTTGAAAAATTGACACATATTAAAACATAATTTAATACCCTGAGATATTTAAGTGTGCCCTGACATATTTAATACCTTGCACAATTCTCTACCATGTCTCCACGGTCTAAACTACACTCAATCCATGTCACCACCTTCATTGTATCCATGTAACAAATGGCATTGCAAAGCTTGCAGTTGGCTTTGTTTTGCATGGGTTATTCTTACATGAATCCAAGCCAAATTTCTGCTATAAATGCACAAAATTCCTTAGGAAAGAGGCTCACTCATTCTGCTCTGAAACACTCATATTTTTGGGCTTAGGATTCTTCTTTTCTAGCTTGATTCCATTATTCAAGCCAAAGCCTACACAACAGATATTCATACCAAACTTGAAGAATACATATCCAATGATGATCTGTGCAAAAGAGAAAAATACAAATGAGATTGAAAAATACATATCCAATGATTATTTGTGCAAAAGAGTAGTCGTTGAGTGTAGATGTAACATTGTTTTGAACATAGAAGTAGTTGTGTCATGGGTTTTGATGATGGGTTAATGGTTATAGCAACAAATTAGTCATAGATGGGAGTTATCACACTCTATCACAAGTTAGCCACCCAAGTAATGTATTCATGTAGTTGGGATTGTAATTAATTTAAAATCACTTAAGGAAGTATTATAATCTTGGAAAAAACTAAGCAAAGTACTCGATACATCATTTATAAACATTGTGCTTCAGATATTTTAGAATAATATTCATGAACACGACTTTGTCATCAGATATATATACAATAAAGTAAAGTTTATGTAACTATCTGATATGATTTTAAGTATCATATTTTAAGTATGTCTATGGGATGAGCTAACCCAACAATAATGAAGGTTGCCAGGAATTGGGAAAGCTAGAATCGAAGCCTAAGAAAAAATTGAAGTTGGGAGTTGAGAAAGAGTCTAAAGTGATTACACGAAAGGCCCTAAAATCCCTATCAATCGTTGGATAAAAAAAATGAGCAATGACTTTACTAGTTCTTTACATGTAATAGATTTAATATATTTATGAAGTGGTATGTGTATTTACTACATTTTTTTAATTCTCACTCAACATTATTAAGGAAATGATAGAAATTGGTCAAATCAATTATATACAATGCTAGCCAAAAATACCTAAAACATTGAAATTTTCATAAATTGGTCTCCAAAAAAGAATTTTTACCTCCTAACAACCATGGCCAATGGGTGATATTGTTTAATGCCTCCACAATTGAACATGTTTCCTTGCAAAAAATGGCCGAGGGTATTAGTTATTGTATTTTTCCTTTGTCTGCCTTCAACAATGGTGGTAGCTACAAGAATTATAATTCTAATGTAAGTGCATTGCTTTTTGTTGTAGATTTTGCAAAATTGCATGTACCATTCAAAGAATATGGATTATGTAGTGTATACCTATATTACTATAGCAGAAAAAATTAGATAGCAAGGAGAATGTATCGAATACAATTATTTTTTAAGAGAAAAATCAGAATGTCTTTGAATAACATTTTTGTGTCATTGAATGATGTAGAGAAATGTTTTTTGAAATGTGATGGTCAAATAAGTTTACTTTGAACATTCAAACAAAGCAATAACCTGGTTAATTCCTAGAATTTTATAAGAACACACTTTCATGCATCACTTTTGCACATTGCTTTCAACCAATTCATTTGTGTCATAGCTAGCTACAAATGAACTCAATGAAACAACCAACTTATTTGGACTTACAATGTCTTCAATTTGATTTTTTTATTTGTATGTAAGGAAGATTAAAATATATGTAATTCCTACATGATTCCTTGCTTTTCATCTTCAAACTTTTCCCATGCCCAAGGTTCAACACACTTAGGGTCACAATAGTTACCCTATAGTATGTTAGCAACTTATACGTGTTTCCAAGTAGGAGGAAGAATAGACTTATATGCTTCATCTACCATATAAAAAATAGCATGTTAGGGGAATTGATCCCTAAAATACAAGTAGCCAAGAAGAAAAAACCCAACATTTGCAGAGTTGTCTATACCTTTATACCAATTCATAGGGTTATACTAGGCACTTTTATGAACAAAATTATTTCAATAATTTTGCATTATTGAAAAATTACAGCAAAATATCAATTCATAAATAGAGAAGAATCTTAAAGGTTATGAAGATAGTCTAATCTACAGTTCACATATGCTACTTAACACTAAATCTAATCTTAGCTCTGTTCAAAAGTTAAGTAGGTGTTCAATAGAACTTGGGATAAATCTCTCGCCACGTTCCTCATGTGGAGATTGTTACATGATCTTTTCCTAAACCAATTGATTGAAAATTTGACATTTTTGTTTTAAAATGGACCTTTTAACAATATTTAAGAATAAGATGGAAAACCAAAATCATGCTTGCATCTAATCCCTTCCTATGCATGCTCTTTCAACTCTCCCAATAATAGTAAAAAGAAAAATTCTTCACCAAGCATGAGTACCAATGACAATAATATTTCAAGGCAAAACCACAATTGTGATAGTTAATATATATTGAAAGAATGTTGATTGAATGGTTGCCTTGGAAATCATCATTGTTTGGTTGGTTGAATTGGTCATGCATCCCTTCTTTGCATGCTTCAAGTCTCTATCTATCAATGGTCATGTATGCTACTCATGATATGGGTGCAACATGCACCTGTTTCTACTTAACATAAAATAGCCATGGATACAAAGTTATTACATGGCAAAACCACAATTGTGATAGTTAATATATATTGAAAGAATGTTGATTGAATGGTTGCCTTGGAAATCATCATTGTTTGGTTGGTTGAATTGGTCATGCATCCCTTCTTTGCATGCTTCAAGTCTCTATCTATCAATGGTCATGTATGCTACTCATGATATGGGTGCAACATGCACCTGTTTCTACTTAACATAAAATAGCCATGGATACAAAGTTATTACATGGCAAAACCACAATTGTGATAGTTAATATATATTGAAAGAATGTTGATTGAATGGTTGCCTTGGAAATCATCATTGTTTGGTTGGTTGAATTGGTCATGCATCCCTTCTTTGCATGCTTCAAGTCTCTATCTATCAATGGTCATGTATGCTACTCATGATATGGGTGCAACATGCACCTGTTTCTACTTAACATAAAATAGCCATGGATACAAAGTTATTACATGTGGAAAGTTGAATAAACACGTGGCCAATGCCTCTCCCTCATGTTGCATACTATTTCATCCTTTGCCACATGTCCCACCATTGTATCTCATCCCTTAACGCAATGATGGTTATTAATTTCTTATGTGCACGGAAAGACATATTATTTATGGTAAAGATAACGTGTAAAGCTTCACTTTATGTGACCTTATTCACACTATATAAAGCTCGTTTTCCTTTCAATGCCAAGGAAGAGTTAAGCTTTACCGGGTCGGGAGAATTCCAAAGTGGGGTCATTGAGTTTGATTGGGGCTATCCACTTAACCATAGAATCAAGTAGTTGGTCGGTGAAACTTATAATAGGCATAGTGGGTTGGGAATGAATCTTTGAGAAACCCTCACATCGAATAGAGCTTACCATTACCACCACCACCCTCACGCGCGGTTTACTTTCCCATCTTTCATGCTTGCCACATTAGTTTGTAAATAAAGTAGCCCAGCCACTGAACCTTGTGGTTGATGAACGCCGAGAGGAGATGACAACCATCCAAAATGTCACCTGCCATTGTGTGGAATGTCAAAATGTAGTTTGATGCCGTGCTTCTCGCCAAAACGTTGCTCGTCATATTTTATTATAGTTTATACATGGCAAACAAGTTAATGAATAATTAGTGTTAATCACACACTTATGCGATTCTCAAGTGATTTTGACGACTTAGATACCCCTGAATTATGGTTTCTTAGCCAATGGTTAAAAATGATGACCCCACAAATTACGAACACATTTCTATCCAACAAAAAAATTAATTATTTCAAAATTTTCAAAATAATTATGAAACTTTATTCTTAAAATATATAGAAGTATAAAAATGATGAAAGAAAAATAACAAAGAATACATCATAAACTAAAATGATACCATAACATTACAAACATTTTAAAATTAAAATTATATATTTATATTTATATAATAATTAGTTGTTCCTCAAAAAATTGATTTTATGTCATGGTCATTTCATTATTCTATCTAATACATTTATTTAATAGAAACAAATATGGGTCAATTGGGTTTAGCTCGAGTGATTTGCGTTGAAGGGTGTTTTCCCCACCCAAGTTCAATTTCCACAAGTGACATATTGAACTCTTAAATGAGTAAGCTATAGAAAAAACCTCGACTTTCTACAAAATCTAGTTTACCTTGGGTACCTACCCTCCAAATGAGAGGAAGTGCGAATCTATAATACTCTTGAAATGGATTTAATGTTGTGTATATATTAATGTATTTATTAATTGAAGATGTTTATTAATTTTTAGTGTATTTGTTAATTGAAATAAGTTTATACAAATGTATCAGTATATTATGAATTAAAATTGAAATTGAAGGGAATTCATGATTTTTATTTTTTATCAGTTTCTAAATCTAATTTTCGTGTGTATATTGTTGTGTGTTTGATGGTCATTAAAATATTTGAGGTTTCGATCATGTTTTCTAGTTCTTAGTGCTTACCTTTATTAGTCCCTGTCGCAAGCAAATAGGGACTATAGTGTTTGTTTCTGCGTTGACCTGTTGTAGGCAAATAGGGACTATAGCGTTCTCTTCTGCATTGACTTTCCATAAGAAAATAAGGACTATAGCATTCGCTTCTGCGCTGAATAAGTATTTGTTCAAGTTTGACTTTTAATACATTTGTTAAATCCCTAGTTTTTTTTAGTATGGTTTATAATTTTTCTTGTTAAATATTTTACATAAAATTATTTCTTTGCAATCTTATTAGTTCTCACAATTTAAGACTTATTGTCTCTTCTCCCAATGTAATAATTTTTCATATTTCATTTCTAATGTAATATTTTTAATATGATTGCAATATGTAATTTTTTTCATTGTTACATAACTTAAGTTCTAAGTTTTAAATAACCTAAGTTATAAGTTTGTGAAAAGCTTACAGTATCAATGCATTAATACTTAATTTACCAACTCACCTACAACCACATCTATCACCTGCAATATCTGACCAGCTTATTGCATGACTATTCACCGCCTTTGCAAACAACTTCATCTATTCATCGTCTTTGCAAAATATAGCCTTTGCAAACAACTTCAAGTGTCCTATGGAGTTTGGAATCTTTAACCACCTTTACAAGCTAACCTTTGCAAACAACTTCATCTACCCTATGGATTTTGGAATCTTTAATAAGTGAGTAGCAACGATATCCTACTCAAACAATTTTTACAATGAAGGAAAATAAAAACAGTCTTTTGTCAATAAATTGCATGACTACCTGAGATTCTTTCTAGTGTTTACAGTCCCGACTCGTCCAACTTTTTCTTTGGAATCCAGGAAGGGAGAGTGTAGTACAAATAGTTATACAAGTAGAGCCATATCAGTTGTGGTGACTTCCTCATGTTGAATATGCTTTCCACACGATCGCCTTATGTGCTAAACAACTGCAACTTGCTCGTATCAGCTCCCAAACCACTGCACTCCGCAAGGTTTCGGATTCCACGCACCTAAGGTATTCTCTAGAAACTGTTAGAACAATTACATCCTTACAAAGTTTGACAATTCAAAATTTGACTGAAATTATTTTGAAATCGCAATTCACTATTTTGAAAGTCACTCGGTCTAGAGTTTCAAATATACTTACAGGTGACTGGTTGTTAAGTTCCCATCCATTTGATAGATAGGGAGATGGTAGGGCCCGAAATTTCTGTGCGACCTTTACTTTGTTCTGGATGTCTGCTTCAGCTTTGGCGCCTGACTGAGGGTACTTTGAGTGTAAGAAGATCTCTGTCTGACTGTCTGTCTGGGTTAAATGGTATGCATCTGTAAATGAAACATTGAGTGTCATAGTCTATTCAGCATGTTCACTCTTTTCTTCTTTTCCTGAAGGTCTATTTATTCGGTAACCCCCTGAGTCAATCAATTTTCTAAATCAAAGCCTCTCCAATCACCATGTCAGTTGTCCACCCACCTGCTGGTGTTTCTTTCCCTTGGCCTGGATCGGGTTCGCTTGGAACAAATCTTTTAAAACATCCTAAGTTACTTATTGGGCGGGGGGCGTCGTACCTTGGGATAGCGCCCTCTGGGTCGTGCGCTACACATACGATTACGCTCCTCCCTCGTGCTCTATCAAAAGAGATACAGAGTTGGTCCCAGAAGGTTCAATTTAGAAGACATATGGTACAGGGACACGAGAGCTGGCAGCAGCCACAAATTGAAGCATAAGCATCTATGTAGCACGTCGTATCTCTTCTATTCAAGGTCGATCGTACTACTTTGTTGCAATTACATAAAAAACATATGGCTGGTGCATATGGGATAGGTACACAGGAGATGGCAGCACTGGCTGGTGCATATGGGATAGGTACACAGGAGATGGCAGCAGCCACAAATCAGACCGGAACACAAGCTTCTACTACGGAGATAATGTCCAAATGACATTTCCTCCTTTCTCCTTCCACATAACTCGGCGAATTGCCTACTTAATCTCCAGAACCTTTATCGAGGGAAACAACCTCTCCCTGAATGAATGAGCATTGTAGGTTGTAGTTAGTTGTGATATTGACCACAAAGGACTGAACTATTGAATTGAAGCTCCAACTTCGGGATCAGAGAGTTTTAATAGACCTGCACTTAAAGGAGCAGGGAAAAAATTATTCTTTAGAGCTTGGATAGAAGAGAGAGATAGCGTGCTTGGAGACAAGGAACAGATGGTTAAGTCTCTCTGGATGTTGGACCGACACTGTTTCTGAGCCCTTAGCATTTACACATACTTTTCATGCAAATTCCAAATAGACAGTCTTAAAGGATAGATGCCCTGCGTCAATGCTACTTTCTTGGTGTTCGTGGACCTGTGGTTGCATGTGGCGACATTATTTTATCTTGAATCTTTCACATAATATATTTTGTGTTTGTTTCCCTCCTTCCTCCACTGTGGTGATTCTTCGTCGCGTTGTCATTTCTTCCTTATCATTCTTCACCAGAAAATGAACCCTAAAATAATGAATCGTATGTGAAGGCAATTGGGATTATTATGCATCTATAAGTATAAATGCATAATAATCAGTTGTCTTGACACTAGCCAGGTTTACCTCTACGTTCTCTAACCTTCCAATGGGGAAAATTCGGTAAATAAAATTAGATAGGTCTATAGAAAAGATGTAAATAATTTTAAATAATGCATTTCATACAATGCGAGCCACTTGAGTATGATCTCATAAAATCCTTGTGGGAAGCTATGTTTACATTTGTAAAATCTTTTTGCACATTGCAGCTATGTTTACATTTGTAAAAGTTTTTTGCACATTGGATACCAACAATGTGTGACGTCATAATTTTCAATCCTTTGGGTATCAGCGTAATGGTAAAAGTTTAGATTGTACAACTGTCTACCAATGGATGAGGAAGAGCCACACATAAAATCGATATAGCGGACTAACCATGGATGTGGCAGAGCCACGTCTAGCATGGGACGGGTACAGACGGTTAATTGCCAATGAATAGATCACAAACTCAAGCATGTGAAATCACAACATATGAGTGGAAACTACTCTTAGTTCAGTTCGGTAGAACATTGATGAGAGGAGAATTTATTCAAAGAAGCATACGGCTGAAATAGATGACTCGCTCCATCTTCAAGGTGCAGGAGTTGCTTTGTTGGCTGGCACTAAATTATTATATAAAAGGTGTTGGCCTCTTTCTGTGGTTCTTGCTTGCTTTTTGAAGTTGATTTGGTGTTGTTTCATTCTTTCAATTTGTTCTGATTCCAATAACGGATACTATATTTTGTATAAATAACATTCTTCATCTACGCTGCCATGCAGCACTTGTTAATTAATGTTTCTGCTGTCATGCAGTACTTGTTAATTAATGTCTTTACTTCTTTTTGTATTATTTTGTAACATTCTTCATCTACGCTGCCATGCAGCATTTATTAATTAATGTCTCCGCTGTCATGCAGTACTTGTTAATTAATGTCTCCACTTGCTTTTGTATTATCTTGTAACATTCTTCATCTACGCTGCCATGCAGCACTTGTTAATTAATTTCTCCGCTATTGTACTTGTTAATTAATGTCTCCACTTACTTTTGTATTATCTTAAACTGTGCAAAAATATTTCTTCAATAATTTCTCACCTAAAATAGATTTCAATAACCATGTAATTGAAATTTATTTTAGATTTTCCACCTTGTTATTTACTCAGGATCACTAACTAAACTAACCATGACAATATTACATACTAACTGCATAATGACTAACTAAACTAACCATGAGAGTGTTACCATACTTGGATTTAATAGTCAAAACTCTCAATGTTGGAATGGCACGCATGCAATGGTATGCACAAGTTATTTAAGCCATCCCCATTTTTATAACCAAAGGAAACGACCCCAATTTAGAATCCAGCATAGTTTCTTTTGTATTCAAATCTAATAATAACATGAGTTGATATTGCAGAACATCATCTATAGGCAGGGACTTGCAGCTTTACTGCTATTGATCTTGTTTTGAGGAGCAAATTGGTACAATTGGTACCATAAATTAATATGAAATATGTAAATAGCTTTTAATTCTTATCATAAATTGTAATTATAATATTTTTAAATTTTAATTTCAATAAATGTTTTAAAGATAATAAATATTCATTAAAATAAAAAAATATCATAATATAAATATCTTTCTATATTGTTAAAAATTAAATTTTTGATAAATAAAATTTATAATTATAAAAATAAAGTATTGAAATTTTAATAATCAAATATTACAATTAAAATATTAGATTCAAATTATGTTAGTATTAAAATATTAACTTCAAATCCTATAGATATTGAAAAATTTTAAATCATTTGATTGATTTTTCAATAATCTTTCTTATAAAATTACGAGATAACACATCTTTATTAAAATCAAAATATAAGATAATATAATTATGTTATAAAATTGAAAAATAACACATTTTTATTAAAAACCAAACATAAGATAATATAATTATCTTGTTCAAGATAACACACCTTTATTAAAATCAGAATATAAAATAATATAATTATGTTATAAGATTGCAAAATAACACATCTTTATTAAAATCGGAACATATGATAATATAACTATCTTATATCAAAAAATATAATGGGAATTTCCATCATCAAAAAATATAATTCCAATATTTTGACTCTGCATTCATTGGCCTATAGATGGTATTTTAGATCTTTTGATTGGGAAATCAATAATCAGATTCAACAGTGTAAAAGATTAATTAGAAGTTCAAGCTTTTTATGAGAACCAATATTTTAAACTTGTGGAGTAGTTTGTTTCAACTCAATTCTTAAAAAAAAAAAAAAAGAATATGCATTGGCATTATGAATCATAAAATTAATTATGATTCATTATGAACCAGAAAGCTAATTATTGAACATGCATTTAGATGATATTTTTCAAAATCAAAAGCATTTTACTTATGATTCCCTACATCTTATCAATAAGGAATGTGTTACAATAAGGAATGTGTCACAATGGAACAAAATATTCAACAGAAATGATGTATCTAGTTTTTCATAGGGTGTAAGAATTATATTGTAATTAAACATTCAACTATTTGGAATTATGAAATATTAAATAGAAATGTCTTTTCAGACTAAGTCATGTTTTTTTTAACATAAGATAAGTTATGTTTTTTACTTAAGTGAAATATTTAATAAATTGGATTAAAGAAGGCAAGACTTGCGAAAACTAATGAGAAATACAAAAACTTATTTCCCTCTCCCCTCATATTTATGGGTATGTATACATAATCTCTATATTAATAGCTCAAGGGGTTATCTCAATCAGTTGTCACCAATATCGATCGCAGTTTGGCTACTTCCATTCCAATAAGATTGCAAAATAACAC
>CBVK0101101353.1:0-15060 GCA_900067695.1 Picea abies | reverse complement strand
CATAGGGTTAATTCCTATGAATGATTTTATTACAATGCCCCCCCCCCCTCTTTCTTCTGGTGTTTCATCTGGAAGAATTAGTTCTATAGTATGGGAAACCCCATAAATGTAGTTCCTTCATCTGGGGGAAACATATATCCTCACACGAGTAACCCTTATCATGTCACTTTCTGCATGCAAGAGGCTTCCTCAGTGATGATGCCCTTACAAAACTTTATGAATTAGTTTGGAGGAGGATACTATCATATTGGACATGGCCATGGTGTATACCAGAACCATGCTTGGCATGTGATCTCTCAAAAACATTGTTTCTCGGGACCATGGTCTCTAATAAAACAACCAGTCATTGTAATTCATGTCGGAAGCACAAGTCCAACCACTACAAGTCATACTGGAATTAAGTCACCAACTTCTGAAAGTAACTTTGGAGACCTATCACCAACCTATAAAAGTCATGTTGGAGACCTGAAACTAACCAATGTTGGTCATGTTGGATACCTGTCACCAACCTCTGCAACTCATGTTGGGGGCAAGCAACCAGCCTTTGAAATTCATTCTTGGGGAGAGCACTCAGCCTCTACAAGTCATGTTGGAGGCACAAATCTAGTCACTTCTAGTCACATTGGACAAACATCACCAACCTCTACTAGTCATGTTGGATATTAGCTACTAGCCTCTACAAGTCATGCTAGGAGCATGTCACTGACCACTGCAATTCATGTTGGAGGCATTGATATGATTGAGAAGCATAGATGTATATGACGTAATCCCAAGTTCATTTGTATACTTTGTAAAGGCGATCACCTAACTTGTTTTTTCTCTACTATTTCAATGGTACAAGAAGCGTGGTCCTTGTCTAGTGGACCTTCGAGTTCTGAGTCATATTTAGTTTCCCAACATTCTAATCCTTCTTCAGTTGATACAACAGTCATTTCGATGCAATCTTCGGTTGACACCACTCCTATTTGGGGGAGTAATGCATCTCTTGACCATGTCTCGCATCTTGTTCAACTAGCGGTCGTGTCGATGCAATATTCAACCAACACCACTCTTGTTTTGGGGATTGATGTGTCTCTTAACCATGTTGTATCACATCATATTCAACCAATGGTTGAATAAGTGGTCTCATTGATGCAAACTTTCATCGATCTCACTATTCTCTTGGAAAGCAACAAGTCTAAGGAAGTGACATTGTTGATGGAATATTCAGCCAATCCCACTCTTCTTTTGGGGGGTGATGTGTATTTCGACCATGTCCTTAGAATTTCTAGTTCTATACATTTTGAACAAGGGAGAATTCCACTCTCTCCGAGTACTCTCCCTCCAAGTCCTAGGATGATTTCCTTTGATTGGAATGATATTGTAGAGCCTCACCTTCCTTCTTCTGCACCCTTCCAAATAATTGGTGTTCGTCGATGTATTGTAGATGAAGGATCCACTACAATTATTTTATCCTCCTCGTATTTACAAGCTTTGGGTTCTCCCAAGCTTGTGTGAGCTACCCCTAAATTGCTATATTTTGATAGAAGGCCTGTATGGGAGCCTTGGCCTCCCCTGTGATATGCTTCTTAGAAAAACATCCTAGAGTCTTAGTTAAACTCTTTTTAGACTCCAAAAAAATGAAAATATTGTCGAGTGAACTTGTCTCTTTCACACTGGTTAAATGGTTTGAAAGGATTTCTATTCTATATAAGTTTAACGCTTTTCTAGACTAAGTAGAATACTTACAAAAAAGGAATATTGTTGTCACCATTGGCCATAAGAGTTCTCTTGGGTATTATTTTATACTTTTTCGGGCCTAGGGGACTAGTATTTATGAAAAAGGACACTTGTTGAGTTAAGTTGTAATTTCATCCCATTATCCTTCTTGTATTGTTGAGCCTATTTCTGGCTCTCTCTTTCTTGTTATAAGTCTCTTACCTCAACAATTATCATCACTAGTCAATAAGTGTCTTTCATATATCCTTTGCAGCTTGACACCCTTTACTCGTAGAGGAAACACCCCCTCGAGTGTCCATGCCCTGCATGTGTTCCCTTGCATTGAGCATAGCTATGTTCCACTGCTTGGAACTAGTTGCTTACTCACGACATTCATTTTCTCTCATGTATCATAACATTTCTTTGACTATGAAAAAACCAAAAAATGAAATCGAGAGGGAAAAGAACATTATCTCCTATCTGTAGCAATTGTGTCTCCTTTGAATAGAGCACACACTCTTGAGTCCATTTTCATACAAGGTTTGGTTTTATCATGAGCTCATTAGTTAGAGTCTACTCCTCCAACTGGTTATTCTTCTAGTCCCAATAGAGAGTTTGTTGATGCCTCCTACATCGCAAGATTTTGTCAATGATCGGCGTTAAGTCTATGTTGCATGAGTTATCCATATGTATCATTCTCTTTTTCAAAGGAAGTATCATCTTGTGTCGACCATTATTCATAACTCTTGAATTTGCATGTCAGTCATACCCTCAATGTATCTCAAAATCACATGAATTTGTTATCCTACTTTGCACCCTGGGCCTACTTTCATCATTGGTAGGTAACCTTGAACCCAGTAGATGGCATATCCTCATTAGTCATTAATTGGAGGGTTTCCCTTGTGTTCGACAAAAAAAAAAATATTCACGCATTGGAATTTGTGCAGTGTCTTGGATTCCATTATCCCTATTGGTGGTTTCCTTTCCTTTGTTGACAATTTTCATCATTGGATGCTATTTAGAGGGTCTCTTTCATGCACTACTTGCATCTGGTGAATGTGATAGAAACACATGTTTGTTGGTCTGTGAAAATCCTATTCATCCGAGCTCCTCCTAATTATAAATATATTGCTTTGTACCTCATGTTGGATGATGAGAGGTGCCTCAATGATGTCCTTTCAGCGAGTCTCCTTCCATCGACTTCAACTCATCTATTATGGAATCAAGATATAGAGTATTATGAGTACCTAGAAGCTTGCAGTCATGAGTGGAAGGTTCTCCCACCATCGAAATTTGGGAATACATCAATATCTCATGATCGATGGATTCTTCAAGTGTTCAACCTCAACACCCTTATTCACACTTGCTGAATGTACTCAATGCCTTGACACCTACTTTCATTATCGATGGGTTGTTTCATGTTTTTTAGTGGTATACCTTAATGATCGGTAATCAAATGAAGTCTCATTATGTTCGAATTCAACTCCTCTATTTACATAATGTATACTTTCACCTTCAACGGATAGTCTAGAAGACCTCCATCTTACAGTAGCAGCATCCCATATCCATTGTTTTCTTTCATTGGACCAGTACCTATATGACTTCAGTGATCATGGAATATCATATTGTACTCCATTATATACATATATCTTTGGTTAATTTTGAGGTTGGACTCCATTGTGTCTTGTTCGTGACTATGACAATCTATGGCATATGTCCACTTTTTATTTCCTATTCATGGCCATGAACCGTTGTTTGATATATATCCTCATGGATCTGCATTGTAATTCAAATTGGAATCCATGTGTACAAAGTCATTATAGATTGTAATATTCTCATGAGTAACTAGTACCTCTAGCTGAGTCTTCATTACTCCACTTATGGGAATTGTAATGTATTTTGGCCATCATAGATACTCCTCTGACCTCACACATTAAGGTGCATTTGTTATATCATTTTTTTCCACACTCCATGAAACTTTCTTTGATGGCCTTCCATTTCCCTCTGTAGAACTCAACTCCCCCTTTTTTGTTCACTCCAAAGCTAAAATACTCAAATTGTTTTATGTATGTAACCTCCTAGTTATGCAACACATTACATATGTGGGATGCTCCACTATAGCCTGCGTACATCAGGTTTGGCACTCAAAAAATAAAAATTGTGTCAGTTTTCCATGGCATGTCATGAGATCTATGATCCTTGACCTTCCATATACTGGAAACACTCTGAAAAGGAAGGACCTGACAATTTCTTTGGTGGATGTAGCCCACACTGGGTTAGCTGAATATACTTGTGTCTCTATTTTATTGTGTATCTTCTATGTTTTATTTCCACATTTGTTTTATTTTATTTCTTCACGATCATGTTTTTCTAACACTTGGTTGTTGAGGAAAAGTTGCGGGTATAAAGCTTTAGGTTGTGTGTTTAACGATGGTATTCTTCAAACATATGGACAAGGTAGGATTTTAACCTTCTCTTCTTAGAATTTCATTTATATAGTATAATTGATATTAGAGTTGATTTCTAGGTTTCGTTCCGTCTGTCGTGGTTTTCCCCTATCCATAGAGATATTTTCCCCGTAACATTCCCTTATCGTCAACCCTCTTTTCAACAGCCCCCTTGTTGATGACATATGCATTGAAAATGGTTCTTTTTTCAACAACCCTTATGTCAACATCCCTTGTATCAATGACCCTCTTGTTCACAACCCCCTTATTGATGATCTCTTTGTTGATGACCCTTTTGTCAAAAAACTCATTGTTGACATCCTCGTTAGAAATGTATCCCATGTTAATGTTTCCATTGATGATCACTTCCTTGTATATGAACTCATTATCTATTCACATATTTTTAATGTCCCCCTTATAGAGGACCTCATTTTTTATCACACTTGTATCGACTACTTTCTTGCAGACACCCTTCTTGGCAACAAAAACCTTATTTGTGGATCACTTGTTGATAGTTCCTTTGTTGAAGGACCATGCTTTTTCAACCACTCTTCCATCCAAGAATACAAACCTCCACCTATACCATTACAATATCTACATGATGTCACATGCAAAAACATGTGGCACATTGGGAGAAAAACAAATACCTTTAGTTACAGAACCAAATCACCTTCAACATATTTGGCATTCTTGTTTGACATGTATCATTTTCTTGTTGAAATTTCTTAATCTTTTTTCTACTCCTTACCTAATATCAACTTGATACACATGGCACATTTGTGTCCCTTTATTGCACCAATGATCGAGGCATATAGACCTTCACATGTATTATAGGATATATAGTCCAAGACAATGGAGGATCTCCTTGTGACAACAAGGCATTAGATTACACTATAAACACCCTTGGATTACTCCTATTCATTTCCATCTAATGGATAGTAACGCCAACAAGGGGGGGAAGGGCGGGGATGTAGCTTATGAAATTTGTCCTTGGGAACTCAGATATGATACCCAAAGGGAGGTTCTTTATGTGATCCACCCTTATTTCATGTTCATGTGTGACCCACCCAATGATGATATAATACCTCTCAACTGCTAGACTAATGTGATGGATCACCTTCTTGGAGCAGTTCTCACCTCTATCCTAGAAATGGGACCTCACTAGGATGTATAATAGTTAGGTGGTCTCCTTAGATCCATAATTCCCTTGGTTTCTATCCCTTAGACCATAATTTAACTCCATTTGACCCCTTAGGATTTCATTTTGGGCATGTCCTAACTTTGTGGGTCAAGTTGGCAGTGCAAACCCCCTAGCTAGGTCCATGACCACCTAGGATGCCTTAATTCAGTTCCATATTTTCCCAAATCCATTTTTGGCATGCTATTTATAGAGTATATTTGAGTCAAAATCCCTAAAATCTCATTAATCTCTTGCCATTGAACATACCACAAATTTATTTAGGGTAGTGCAACTATCAATCTACAAGTCATGTAACAAAGGGTCATTTTAGGCCTCAAAACCCACAAAAGCATTAATAAAACCCACATCACATAGACAAGCGACATGGTATGACAATTTCACATGACTTAGGTACCTTAATGGTTAATCCAACATTCTCTTGTGCCTTGAGCTGACTCCTTTTCCTATTTATACCCTTCAATTCCTTTTTGTAAGCCTCTTGGATTCTTCCAACCACTTTTATCTTTGAAAACCCTAATTTATAGGTACACACTCAAATTATTGATTGATATCCTTCCACATATCTCAAATCCATAAATATGCTTGCAACTATCATCTCTAACCTCTCTACATGGACTACTTTGGCTAGCTTGGCTCCAACCTTGCAAGTTTTATTGATTCATCTTAATATTTTCTTGTAAGAATTTTGATACGAGTATGCAAGTCATTATAGGAGGTGGATTATTATTGGATGATTATCACAACTCTCCACCTCATACTATGGAGCTTCTTCATCTACATTATCAAATTCATGGTGAATTATCTTCCTCCTTTTTCTTTTCCAACATTAGGGTTTCTATCTCATTAAAGGAATTGTTTGTTACTTAACCCTAGTTAGTTGGCTATATTTCCTCATTTGGTTTGTTAGTAAAACATAATATAATTATCCCAATCACCTACAACTTAGGTTATTATTAACAATACCTAAAGGTCCTAATTAATTTAATATATTTCCCTCCTATTTCCACCGTCTTTCACCTTACCCTAGGGTTTATTGATATATCCCTAAAACCAAGTAGAAAATCCACTATACTCTTTCCCCATTTTATTTGTGTGTGTGTTATTAGGAGTTCTTCCATCCCTTCCCTCATCCATGTGTGGTATGATGAATCTAATTGTATGATATATCATGATCCCATGACATTAGATTGATCCAAGAGTCCAGCTTCAATGTATAAGGGTTACTCATCAACATGGAAAGAAGATTGAGACTTTGGAGGAAGATCCCAACTTGGCCATAATACTTCCCTAGGATCCAACCCTAAACTTATACCAAGAAAAAACACGACATTTGATTCCATGAAGCATTATTATTTAAAATATAAGTCTCTGACAAGAACCATATCATGAATAATGAAGATCACTTTAAGAGAATCATAGAAGTAAAAGATAACATAATTAACCTCATGAACAATATAAATTTGAAGGCCTGATTTCATTAGAGAATATTTTTTGATATAATGGATATATTAAAACACCCTAATCCAACTAAGGAAGAAAACAAATGCTTGACTAAAATTTTTGAAACTATCAACATAGGAACTGAATCAAACCCCAACCAATCTAGAAACATCATGCACTAAAGAGAAAAAGATATTCAAATTTATTCAAATAATACCATGACATAGTCACTTGGATGTATGAAGACTTGATATTACATGACTCCAATATTATATCGCATTCCATACCTTTAAAATTAGGAGTCAAACCCTTTAAATAAAAATAGGGGTCCACCCCGCATTAGAGCCAACAATCCATCAAAGACTTACTACAAGTTCCCCCACATCAAAATAAGAATGAGATGCAATATTTTCTTTAAAGGTAATAACTTTGCAAGGAATTTTGTTCTGACTTTGGAGAATTAGTGAAACCATTTAATGCCATGGTCAAAATAAGAATGAGATACAATATTTTCGTTAAAAGTAATAACTTTGCAAGGAATTTTGTTATGACTTTGGAGAGTTAGTGAAACCATTTAATGTCATTGTAAAGAAAATTTTCAAAGTGCAATGGACTCCTAGTTCTATGGAGGATATTGAGAAAATAAAAAGGGTCATTGCTACTACACTTGTTTTAGGAATCCCAACCTATATCAAGAATTTTTAGATATACATCATTAGTTTCAACCACTTTATGGCAGTTGCGCTAACCCAAAGAGATAAATAAGGGGATGGGTTTTCTATTTATTTCATGAGCTCTATTCTTAATGAAGTTTATTTTTAATATCTACCATTGAAAAATAGATTTATGCATTGGTGAAAGTGGTTTATAATTTCAAATTTTACCTTCTCAAGTTCCATACTATTTCCTTAGAACCCCACCTCATTGTTCGAATGGTGTTCACATAGAGTTGAGAATAAAAAGAGTAAACCAAATTACTATCATCCAAGAATATGACCTTAATATAAGACCAAATAATTCAATAAGAGGTCAAGGGTTGTGAAAATTCACCATTAAATCCCATGATGAAATTCACAATGACATTATAGGGCATGAATCAGATGACAAACTTGTTATGTGAATCGAACATTGATACATCTAGGCTACTATGGATTCACGGTATCATGCCTGATACATTATCTTCAATAAAATAATTATTCAACTCATTTGTATCCCAAAGGAAGAACATAATTACGACTCAAATATTCCCATATCACTTTGTTAAATGGCATCTTATTTACAAGAAATTATGATAGATTTTTTCTATGATACCTCAAAAATGTTGAAGCACAAAGAATTCTCACATATTTTCATTCAAGAGCCATTAGTGGTCATTTATAAGGAGACAATACCACACACAAAATATTGACAACCAACTATTATTTACCAACTCTATTATGAGATGATAATCAGTGAGCAAACCAATTCCACACTTGCTAAATATTCTCTAGAAAAGAGAGAAAGCTTACCCTACCCTTACAAACGATAAATGCATACCAATAATTCAAGCAATGTGACATAGATTTCATGGGAGAATCAATTCCCAACTCATAGATTTCATGGGACATAAGTTTGTGTTGACCACTAATAACTACACATGAGGGGGTAGAGGTCCTCCCAATTGAATAGTCCACATATAGGGTAGTAATCAAATTCCTTCAAAAAAAATTCTACTAGCTTCAACGCAACTTCAATTTTAGTCGTAAATATTTCCATTGTGTTCAAATATAATATCTTGATTGAATTCATGCTCTAGAAGCGTATTATTCTAAAATTTGTATCTAACTAATACCCTCAAGGTAGTGGCACAACAAAATAACTCAATAATAATTTAAAGAGCAATATTAAACAAACTATGAATGATCACCATAATAATTTACACAATGCACTTACATGTTCCTCATGGGCTGAAAGGGTGACTCCCAAAGCCTCCGTAGGAAATTTCCCATACTTCTTAGTTTAAGGGAAGCAGGCAATCCTCCATATAAACATTTTTTTTTCTTTCCTACATCTTTCCGAAGGGGAGGTGGGAGATGAAATTTTAACCAATCATCTCAAAAAAATAGCATTTATTAAAGATGAAATAAGAAAGGGAGAACAATCGAAATTGATTCTTCATGCATCAATTAATAGTGAAAAGGTGGTTTGATAAATAAGCATTGTCTAGGGAGTTCTAAATAGAACACCTATTTTTCATGTGGGATAAATTGGGAAATGTAGAAATTAAGTCCTCTACAGTTAGGACCCTATTATATTGTCAAAAAATTGGCCCAAGTACATGCCACTTGTGGAAATTGTAAGGTTCCTTGCTTCTTCCACCCACCAATAATAAATACCTTAACAACATTTCCATTACCCTAATATAAAATCCTAGCATGTACATAGTTAGGATAAGTTTTGTTTTTCTATCTTATAGCATATATTTAGCATTTCCATATGCTTTTTTCTTCTTTAGTTTCCCCATATCAAGATTAATTTTTCTCCCTATCTCCTCTTATCCCTACAACTTTTATATTTTGTAATTCATATTTTACATAGTAACTTTAATAGCCTCAATCAAAACACCCTCACCCTCTTTATATTCTGGGAGTGTGTATGTGTCTCGACTTTGGGTTGTATGCCAATGAAGCTTTAGATCAAAAATCCTAGTCTATTCCAATGGATCTCTTCATGGATACAAGGTCACCATAATCCAAGAGACAAAGGATCATTCACCTCTACACTCCTTGAGGGGACTTGTGTTTTACTTACGATGATTTCTTCAAAGATGTCATTTGGCAGGTTAAGCACCGAGGCCTTCCCTTTGTGTAATGTCATAGGAATAAGGTTTCTAATTTACACATGAATTTGGGATCTTTCATAATACAGAATCATGTTATCTCTTAATATATTATATAATTTCATCATCCCATGGCCAATAATAAGAAATGCAATTGATATTGAAATAGAAAAAAAAAAAAAAAATTGGCTAAAAGGGATTATTCAAGTACCATCTATTGAGGCTATGGTTACTTGGATGGAAGTGTTGGACAAACATTTTGGATATAGTTTTTAGCAAGATCCTAAGTATGGAGAATATTCACGGCAACAGAAGAATAAATAAGACAAGGCAGGAGCAGAGTGCATAGTAAAGGCACATGCAGGCTCAAAAGTGTGCAGTAAGAATGTACTTAGCCAGGGAATAAAAGGAGGATAAAACAAGCGAAGAAAGAAAGAGAAGAAAGTTGATGAAAAGGAAGGATAACAGTTCAGCATGATAAAAGAAGAACGATGCACAAAATCATGAATAACAACGGTCGAGAAGGAAAAGGAAACATGCAGATGTAAAAGCGGGAAAATCAAGCCCGATCAACGAGTCAGCATGAGTTGTCATGAGTTGTAATAGGGTTTTTGGGATAAGCAAATTAGGATTTTAAGCCCTAGAATTCATGTATAAATATGTAATGGGTTGGGAAGATAGGGGTTCCCCTAGAATTCATGTATAAATATGTAATGGGTTGGGAAGATAGGGGTTCCATTCGGTTGAATTTATTTGTTCTATGTTCAAAGACTATTTTGCAAGGAGAGTGAGAGAATAGACTAAGAATGAGAGGGTTTATGTATGATTGTTAGGGAGAAGTTGCAAAGAGAGGCTTGCACTGCAAAGCATCTAGGAAAGATGGAGAGAAGCATAGAATGATCTATCTGTTGTAAGAACAATGTGCAAGCCTGAGACAATTACAGAAATAATAATAAAGAATCCAATCATTATGGATGTAGCCCAAATTTGGGTGAACCACGTTAATTATTGTGTCTGCTTTTTTTTTATTTGATTGATCATGAATATTTTCCTTATGCATGTTAGAATAGATATGTTTACTATATGATCATCGTGCAATAGTTATGAATGTTACAGTAAATGGGTTATGTCACAGTTTGCAGTATAATTTCACTATCTAACTGAATTCACTAAGTAACCAAAGAAGAATATATACATAATAATGTGCACATAACAAATAAGTAGGAAAGAATAAGATGAAATCCTCCCAACCCCTCACTACTGCAGAAAATCAGTTCATGCAACCCCAATAGATGCCTTGGGTCAGAATTCACTTGCATTCAGGTGATGTTGAAATGGATGGTGTCTAAAGGTTTTTGTTAGTTAAGATAACTTGAACCTAAAATCTTATAACCATGCGTCAAAAAATGGTTATGTTTTCGAGACCCAAAATCTGTGATTGAGGGAATGTTTTGGGGGCTGACTAAGAAAGATATTTCAAAATGGCTAGAAGGGAAGGAACGAGAATTTTCTCAAAAAGAGAATAGAAACCCTCGTATGAGCAATGAGAAATGGATGCAAAGGTATGTGTACACAGAGATGCATGATATTTTCTTTGGAAATTTTCCAATTATTTTGACCAAGTGGCTAGAAATATTAGTGAAGAATATTGGGAGGTACCAAATTGCAACACTGAGAAATTGGACTCATGAGTTGGTAAGAAATTTGAACTCTGTAAGTAATAATACTTTTCGTGCAGTTGATTTCTGGTTGGAAATTATATTGGGAGGATATATTACAAAATTTGTAGTGGATTGTACCCAGTCATACAATGTTGCAAGGATGGATTTCTTCAAAGGTTCACGCAAAATATTCATGAAATCACTTGGTACATGGATTAAGATGTTGTTGTGTGAAAAGTGCATGATGACAATGGATTCTCATTGCTAAGGGGATTCACGCACATAGGGGAATTGGGGGATGACAAGAGGATTATCTTAAGGTAGGAAAGAATAAAGGAAGAAATGAAGGAAGGGAAGGAATGAGGATGCAGAGAACTAAAGAGGTTGAATTAGAAGAAGAACATGCATTTGGAGTACTGTGTAGTGGAAGAAGGTACAAGAGGTGGAAGACTGGGGCTGAGAAAGGAGATTTGCATAGTCAGCCTGAGTGGAGAGGACCTTGCACAATAGTCCATATCATAGAGATACCACACATAAAAGGAGAGGGAGAGGAGTTCCAATACATTCCTATAATAGAAGAGTCGTTAATTCCTACTCAAATTGTATTCTATGTCACATCCACGATCCCATGTGTGTCACCATGATCTGAGGTAACAATTGAATATTTATCAAAAGCACTTGTAGTTAGCGGGGGAAATCAGAGTAGTGGAATCAGTGCATAGAGTAAAAGTCAACCAACATCACCTAGGGGAGGTACTACATAAAATAACATGGCAAGCTTAAACAACACATTGAGACTACCTTAGTTCTAGGGAGTTGTGTCAGAGGACCTAGAACAACATTTATTTTTCTGTGAGAAAATTTAGGCTACAAATAATGTTCAGGATGAGGCTGTAAATATTGCACAATTGATAACAACCTTTAGAGATCACGTATTAGTCTGTTACATGAAACTGCAAAGTACCATGCCTATGGGACAAGCAAGGACGTTAGCAGAAATTAGATAAAAATAATTGAAAGAGTTCAATAAGCCAAAGTATGAGTCGCGATACATTACAGAGTTGAAGGAAATCAAACAGGTGCAGAATGAATCAGTTTGGGATTATGACCAACATTTTGAGGATCCTATGGGTAGATTGACATTCTAGATTCATGATTAGCAGCATCAAGAATGGTTTATTGTAGGATTACCACCACACCTTCGCAGGTCGCTAATTCAACATAAGGTTGTGTCATAGTCTGAAGCTTTGGATATTGCAATGAAATTGGAAGAATCCCATTTATGAGACAGTGGAGGGATGGTGCAAGTCCAGATGCAGTTAGTTACTTTGACAATTTAACTATATGAACTAACAAAAGGGAAGGAGAAATAGGAATAATTATGGTGTACCAATTTTAGGACTGAGAGCCACCATAAGGATGAATTCCCGACATTTGCACAGTATTTGGCGACTAGAGCACTAAATCCATTATGAGGAGGGGGATATTTTCAAATATGTAAGAAATGGGGAAATCATCCGACTGAGTGTCCATTACTACATAAATATCAGAGTATTCCAAGGAACTTATTTTGCAACTCCTGCAAGTCAGTCAGACATGAATAGAAAGGTTGTTTCTCATTCAATTTGATGATAGATCGCACTTCAGATATGTACAATATCTAGGAGGAGAAATATGAGATAGAAGGAGGTGGTTCACAATATAATAATCAGAGAGGATTTAATTAAGGAAACAAAGGAAATTTAGCTAGAGGTCGAGGTAAAGGAAATTTTGGTAGAGGAGGTAGAGGGCCCATAACATGTTACAACTATAATCAACCAGGAATCTTAGTATTGGAGCAGACTAATTTTGGGAACAATGTAGCAGTTTTGGAGGATATTTGGATCACGCACCAGAAAATAAGGGAAATCATCATGCTAGAAGGAAAGGAAATCAATGTGCCAAAAGGAATGGAAAGCAATGTGTCGAGAATCAAGGAAAATCAGTGCAAGGAAAAGAAGAGTCAAAGAATGGAACGGTTAGATTGAGGACCAACGGCGCACAAGAGGTTGTAAAGTGGAAAAACTAGGGTTAGGGTTTTGGCAATCAATGTAATGGTTTTAACCCAATTTTGGTAGTATAAATAGGCATTGTAAGATCTGAGGAGATCATCTAATTTTGGAAAAGTTGAGTTCATTTTTTAGTCTTTGATATAGTTTGAGTCAAAATATTGATTTTGGTTGAGATATGTGGAGCTCATACTTGGATATTTATGGAGTGTAAATGAGGATCAAATCGCAAGTTGTGGAGTGTGGTGCGACACTGGTCACCTCACAGAGTATCACCAACTTATGATGTAATGCACATAGTGCACTATTTTGATGAAGATGAATAAAGAAGCATAGAATTCCAAATCTTTGTGGACATAGCCCAGGGGGGGTGAACCATGGTAAAAATAATGTGTCAATGTGTGGAATGTTTTTGTTTATGCTTTGCTATACTTTTATGCTGAATGAATAAATGAAGAGATGAATCTATTAAGATTAATTTATAGTGCACACTAGATTAGTTATGGAGAATGAATTTTAAAGGTTAAATTAATGGTAGATATCAATGATGCTATGGTATAATTATTAATGTTGAATAAGAAGAGTAATAGGACTAACATCCCCATGAGAAACATCCCTTCCATGACTGTAGACATCTAGGTCATGTAGTCACACATAATCCATCTCAGGTAAGACTACATTGTGCACAGTGTTGCCTTTTTGTTTTCTAGAAGGTTCGATGATTTATAGGGTTTTGTTGGAGAAATAAGGTAGAACCCGGGCCAACCCATACATCCAACAATGGTTTCATGCCAGCTGGAACTCAAAAGAACAATTTGGAGGAGATCTATTGAAGAACAGTGAAGAAAATGAAGTGGTAGAAAGGCATGTTTAGACCGTGGAATCCTACTAAAGAGGATATTTAAATATGGTTGAGGACCAAAGAAATTGAGTTTTCACAGAAAGATAACAGAAGCTCCAAGTATACACCGCACCATTATTTGGACAGGTATGTGTTAATTGATTTGCATGAAGCATTTTTCTGTTATTTTCTAGAGTTGTTGCAAGAGGGAATATTGAGGTTGAAGGATAGCTATCCAACTAATTGAATAAGGCTAGTAGAGTGACCTACTAATAATATCGTGTGGTTGGAAAGGGTTAATAATAAATTCATGCGCATAGTAGATTTCTGGTTAGACAGTATTATTGCAAGGTTTATTATTGAATTTGCAATTGATACAACGAAGCCATATACTGTTGCAGAGCAGGAGTTCTTAAAGGGACCCAGAGGAAGGTACATTAGGTATCCTTACATGTCAATCAAGATGTTATTACATGATAAAGGCATGATGAAAATATATGCACATGGGGGAACTAAGGGAAGCAATAAGGATGATCTGATATATGGAGAGGGCTATGGAGAGAGGCCAGAAGAAGGAATAAATGGACCCCATAATGATGGATGAGGAACAAACTAGGGAAATAATAAAGAGAGGAGGATTTATGCATAGCAGATGACCCTACCAGTATAATGTCAATAGTAAGAAGAGGGAAGTAGTTGAGCAAGAGTTCTTGGAAAGTGATGAGGAAGAGGCATAGTATCTTTGTGTGATGAGGTAGATTGAGGAAATCTTGCGTGCCACATATGACAGGAAAACAAGAATTCAAAGGTCTGGTGCAGAAGAAGGCTCTCCATTCCATATTAGAATTAGGGTGGAACTGTTGGTCTCCAGTTTTGACTATGTTTTGCCTATATTATATCACAAAG
>CBVK0101101300.1:0-15620 GCA_900067695.1 Picea abies | reverse complement strand
ATGATGTGGGGTAAACTCTTGGGCATGGGGTTCATGACATACAAGGGTTTGTATTATCTTACCTATGGGCGCCTTTGTAGAGGGTGAGTTTCCCTTTGTCTGCAATGCAAATTTTTTAGGCCCATTTGTTTGCCATTCTTCATATTAGCTATTTCTTTCATGTTTTAAGGAATTAGTCGGAGGCCATTGTTTTGGCTTGGTGTCTAGATACGACAATGTCATGCATAAATACCTTTCAGAAATAAGAAGGTTGGCTCATGATGAGACCCCCTTTCCCTCAGTCATGCAACTGAGAGCCACTAACCTAGCTTGGTAACTAGATGATGGTAATGTCATACCGCTAAATACTTATGATCATGATAGGTCGACTGAGATGAACAAAGTTATATTTATGTTCATAACATTGGTTTGTGATGAGACCTCTTATCCCCCAACTAACACCTTGAGTATTCATCATTATTCATTTTGTGGGTCCCCCATTTCTTATGGAGAAGCATTTCATTGCTTTCTCGGGGATCCATGGGTGAAGCATCTCAAAGGTTTTATGATTGGCTTTTATCTTTTTCCAATTGCTTTTACCTTCTAGGCCTTCAGCCCCTTCTTCCCGTGAGGCAAGGTACAACCCTTCCCGGTTTAATTCATCCCAATGCCCAAAAGATGGGGATGTGGAAGGAATACAGATGGAAAGTGGTAAGTATGGTGTAAACAAACGATGACCCTTTAAGGAACCACCTAGTAGCAACCTATCCTAAGGGGAACCAACTTACCAGGGCACCATGTCACCCTCCCAGGTTTAAACAAGGCAAATAGTATAAATTCCAAGAAAAAATTTTGAAATCAAGAAAGATTCAATACAACATATTCAAGTGCTTCAAATATTGGAGTGATACATACCATGATACCTGGATTGATTACCTCATGGAGCAAGACTTGTAGCCTCGTGGGACCACGTCAGTGTGATGGACACTATTGTTGGTGATATGTGGATTGTAGTTGAAGAAAAGAGGGCCCCTTCAAGGCTATGCTTAGGTCGTCTGACTCTTGACACTCCATGTCTAGAACCTATGGGCCTCGAGACACGATATCCTTAGTTATCCCTAGGCTAGGGGATAATAGGCCCCACACAAACTTTTCCTTACCACCACCCTTGGTTACTTGGCTGAGGGCCCATGCAATGTGGGAGAATCCCAACATGAACCTGCAATAGAATTGGCAAGGCCTAAGAAGCTCTAAAGCTCAGTGAACATGGTTGGGGCTGGCCAGTCATAGATGACTTGGATCTTGGCTGGATCCACATGCACACCATGCTCATCAACAATGTAGCCTAGGTACTAGACCCTGTCAATGCCGAAGGAGCATTTTTCCAAGTTAACATATAGCTTGTGCTGTCGCAAAGTGTGCAAAACCTGCTGAATATGCTGCAAGTGTTTCGCCAAGGTCTTGTTGTAGATGAGGATATCATCCAGATACACCACTACAAAATAATTGGTTAAAGGCCACAAGATATTGTCCATCATCCTCATGAAAGTTGTTGGGGCATTTGTTAAACCAAAGGGCATGCCTAGCCATTCAAAAATACTTTATTTTGACTTGAAGGTAGTCTTCAATACATTTGTTTGTTCTATTGGGACTTGATGGTAGCTAGACTTCAAATCAATCTTCCAGAAGTATTTGGCCCCCATGAGTTGATCAAGGAGATCATCGATTTGGTGAATTGGGTACCAGTACTTGACTGTGATTTTATTTAGGCCCCAATAATCAATACAAAGTCACCAAGTCTCATTGTTCTTCTGCACAAGCACGATTGTGATTCCACAAGATGATTAGTTGGGTAGGATGTGCCTCTTTTGGAGCAGTTCTTGGATCTGATGCTTGATCTCCTCATTTTCTAACAGATAGCGGCGATAGATTGGCCCATTGGATAGTGGTGCATCGGGGGTCAAATCGATGGAATGCTTGATCTGACAGTGCAGAGGTACTCCAGTAAGTAAGGAGAAGATGTCTTTGTATTCTTCCACAACCTTATCCACGTGCTTCTATTGCATGAAGAGGTCATCCACAGAGGCCATGGATGTGGCTACAATTTTCCGCTCACTCTGAGAGTGAATCTTGAAGAAGACAAATTTCTCGGTCTGAGAGATGACCTTCCTGCATTGCTTGGCAGAGATTAGGGAAATGGCACTAGGTGGGACTAGCTCGGGTATCCTATGCAATTTCTTGTCCAAAGTAATAATAACATTACGAGGCCTAGACTCATATACAACATGATGTTTCCATAAATAAGATTGGGCCAAAAGAACATCACAAACTTCAAGGGGAGCAACATCACATGATACCTCATCTTTGAAGGGATTTATGCCATAGGACAAGTGACATTGTTGGCTGACGCAAATATAGCTTCCTTGGCGGACCCATCCGATGGTGTATGGTTGTGGGTGTAGCGTTGTTGGCAGGGCCAATTGCTTGACGACCTCCGCTGAGATAAGGTTCTTCCAGTTATCGCTATTGACAATGAAGTGCAGCGGGGTTCCTTTCACGCACATCTGCGAATGAAAGAAGTGCTCGCCTTCATCTGGCTCATCAGGTTCACCAGGCTAGATTTTGGTGGTAGCAATGGTGGCACCGGGTTCCACGTCAATGATACATCTCCCCTTTTTTGGTTATGACTCAGAGTCGTAACTTGCATCTGATTCAAAGGCTTTCACCTCAACCAACAATGACTGTTTTGAGCGGCAATCAACAGTGTTATGCCAAGGGCTCTTATGGAAGTCACACCACTTCCAGATATCTTTCTTTGTCTTTCCGGTGTCCTTCTTTGCTTGTGACTTGGACTGGTTGTCCTGATACTTTCCATCTTTGCTCTGTCATTTGTTCTATGGGTTGGGGCTTCCCTTTCCTGGATTTTTTTTGTGAGGGGTTCCTAGGCCCAAATTGCCGCATCATTTGTTTGAGCTTATACTCGATTTTGACGACATATCGGTAGGCTGTGCCCAAGGATGAGATGTCTAGAAATTCCATTTCGGTCTAAAAGTATCTATGCAGAGCACTGCAATACTTGTGCACCAGATGTCTCTCTGAATCTTTGATACCTAGCTTGGTGTGCAAGGTATGGAAGATATTTGATGTCCAGAAATTCCATTTCGGTCTGAATGTATCTATGCAGAGCACTGCAATACTTGTGCACCAGATGTCGCTCTGAATCTTTGATACCGAGCTTGGTGTGCAAGGTATGGAAGATATTTTTGAAATCGGGCACTGCTTGGTCTCTTTCTTGCCACAGTTTGGTCCATTTGGTATACAGGTTATCATAACTTCTGACAGGGTAGTAATTTTCCTTAATAGCATCCTTGAAGGATTCCCAGGTGGTCGTGAATGAAAATAATGAGGTTTCCTCTGTTTCTTTTTGCTCACAGAAAGTTTCCCACCAATCTTTGACATGGGGAATGACTTTGAGGAGCACAAAAGTAATCTTTTCTCTATTTGAAAAGTTATGGACAGAAAAATACCCTTCTAGTAGATTCAACCACTTGTCTACAACATCTACATCTATTTGACGTTCAAACATAGGAATATTGAAGTTTATTTGTACATTGAAGGGGACGATGCTTCTGTTCGAAGAAGATGCATCGCCTATTGGTAGCCATCGAAGGATTTGCGTGAAACTATCCATCATTTTGTTCCTCTGTTGCCTGAGGGCTTCCTCAATCAATAGTTTGAAAGGATCTCCTGTCCCATCATCTTTCTTTTCTCCTACCATGAGAGGTCGCTTGGGCATGCGAGAGATTCTTTCCTTAAGAGAAACAAGCTTGAGACCCAACTCTTTGTACTCCAACCTCATTGGGGAAATGCATTAAGATGATAAGGAGCAGATCACTCTAATACCACTGATCTAGATTTTATGAGCAAAACAAAATGAATATAGATTATTAACAGGTTCTTAACACAAAATAACAGAGATACAATAAAACAAGTTTTCTATTCAATAATGAAATAAGTTGAAACTGTAAAATGCAGCGGAAACAATCTTGTTGGAATGGTGGCGACTTATCTTTGAGAAGAGATGTGACAGCTGTGCACATTTTGTAGAAGAAGATTACAATGAGGCTCTGAAGGCATTTTTATAATAAACAAGAATGCCAAAAACCCTAGACATCCAAGAACCTAACCCTAGAAGATGAAGCACCAAAAGTCATGTGGGCCCCGTGCAAGGGTGCTTTGAATTATACATGTGAAGGATATGCACAATCATTCGATTTGCAACCTCAGTTTGGCCATCTGTCTGGGGGTGGAAGGCCATGGATTTGGTGAGCTTGGTGTCCAGTAGTGACCAGAGGCTCGAGCAGAATGTGCTGAGAAATCGACTATCCCGATATGAGACAATGGTTTGTGGGATTCCAAAATGTACCTAGACTTGTTCAAAGAAGATCTTGGTAGTGGCCTCTGCTGTGATGCTCTTCTTGCAGGCAACCAAAATCGCCATCTTAGAAAAGCGATCAAAAACCACAAAAACAGAGTCATTTCCCTGCTTGGTGGACGGGAGGCTCGACTCTATAGCATATGCATCTATCTGACCTTCAAATATAGGAATATCAAAGTTGATTTGTACCTTGAAGGGGGCGGTGCCTCCGCTCGAGGAAGATGTGTCGCTTGTCGGTAGTCACTGAAGGATTTGCACAAAATTATCCATCATCTCATTCCTTCGTTGTGTGAGGGCTTCCTTAAGAAAAAAATTGAAAGGATCTCTCATCCCATCATCTTTCTTTTCTCCTGCCATGAGATTTTTCTTGGGTGTGCGAGAGATTTTTTCCTCAAGAAAAACAAGCTTGAAACCCAATTCTTTGTACCTTGACCTTGTTGGGGACATGCATTAAGAATGAAAAGGAGCAGACCGCTCTGATACCATTGATATAGATTTTATGAGAAGAGTGAAATGAATACATATTATTAAAAGAGATACAGTAAAATTGGTTTCTATTCAATAAGAAAATAAGTCGAAACTATAAAATGCAGTGGAAAACAAGCTTGTTGGAATGGTGGCAACTTATCTCTGAGATGTGATGGTTGTGATCATTCGCAAGAAGATGGTTACAATGAGGCTCTCCAAGAATTTTTTAAAATAAATAGGAATTCCAAAAACCTAGGAATCAAAAAACCTAACCCTAGGAGATGAAATGCCAAAAGTCAAGTGGGCCCCGTTGGGGTAAGTTGGTACATCAACTTTCCAGAGTCATAACTTTTGCATACGATCTTTGTTTTAGGCGCACGGTAGCCGTTGGAAAGGTCTATCCGAGGACTACACATTTTGACATTAAACTTTGACTCTTCTAATAGTTTGATTACAGTGAGCTCTAAAAATGTTGTTTAGGGCCTCAAAATGGCCCCAGAAGTTCTGGACCTAAAAACTAGGAAAAAACTGCCAAACTGAAAAACTGCCAAGATGAGCCAGTTGGAATAGGTGGGTGGCCACTGATATCCACCTAGATCAAAGGGATGCTTTATTATCCCTTTATGTTCCTTGATGAGGTAGGCTTTGTTGATGTTTGAACAACATCGGGAAGACATTCTCCCAGATTAATAATTAATAATATAATTATTAATAAATAATAATAATAATAATAATAATAAACAATTCTTATAATTATTAGAGATGCATCCTTTCATGGATAGTCATCATATGTGCCTTTAGGTTCTCTACATGTTTGGCACATCATTCATCATTGTAATTATACAATCTCATATACAATATTATCTATTATATCATCTCATATAAAAATTCAACATGGTATCAGAGCGGGACTGGGCTTGACTCCCTCACGGAAGGGCCCAGGAAAATGAGAGTAGAGTAAAATGTTGAGAGTGTTAATTTATGGGGTTGTTACAATCTCTATGTACAACATATTTACCTTTTACTCCTACTAAATTATAGAAACAATTCCATAAATTGTAGTGGGCAGTAATTTCTAGTAAAAATGTCTAATTATTTAAATATGAAGAATGTGCTTATTTACTTCTACTTAAATTCATCCAAAGAATCACATAAATTATGGAGGAACAATTTAACAAAGTCAAATACTATGTGGATGGATTATAACCAAATTAATGTTAATCTTTGGGTAGTTACGCAAGGTATTCTCCAACTATTTATAAGAAATGAAATGAAATTTAATTTTCAATTTAATTTTCAAAGAGACATGTCTCTTTGGATCAATTTAAAGACAGAATAATAGACACACAATTTTTTCTCTCACACATGTGGGAAGTGATCTAAGGAAGAGACTGAAGTTTCTAAGTAGTTGAAATTTTTCTGAGTGTAATTACTTAGTGATGTTCTAGAGTTTACTAAAGTGATAACGTATATCATTGGAAGTAATTACATCTTGCGGAAAATTGTGCTTGTCTAATTTAACACTAGAAAATCAACATGGTTAATCATATGACATCAAGTATATGATGGATGTGTGTTGGTCGTAGTAGAAGACATATCATTTGCAGGGTCATTGTATATAGTTGTGCACATCCATTTAATGAAGAAGAGGAGGAGGTCAACACATGCAGAGGGAGCATATGACTTCGAAGACTATATAGCCTCAGAGGGAGTCAAGCTTTAGAGGGAGCATGCCAAATTAGAGTGGGCCTGATCTAAGAGAGAGTCAGTTTCTTAGAGACTTTCATTCAGAAAGGATTCCTATTCAGATTCATATTCAGATGGGAGAGACGTCCTCTGTGAATGATAGACATGAGGCTGAACCTTGAGGAGATATGAGACCTCATGGAGAGGATTCCCTTGTTTAAGTGAAGGAAGCTAGACAGAAGGACTGGGATGTGGACATTTTAACCTTGATTATGAGACATGTACATTGGTTGACAACAAAAACATTTGTTGAGATACCTACGTGGTACAAGTGGATATGGATTGAGATAAAACATTTGTTGAGATACCTACGTGGTACAAGTGGATATGGATTGAGATATGCCTCGAATGGAGATGTGAAGCTACAGAGTTATACATACTCTGACTGTGCAAGGATTGAAGTGGATCAGAAAAACACTTTTGGATGTTGTTTTGGTATGGGATCATTGTGATCTCATGGTTGAGCAGGGAGCAGACATCATTGGCACTCAATACAACAGAGGCAAAGTATATAACAACCAATATTGTAAGCCGTGAAGCAACGTGACTTCATAAATTTCTTGCAGGACTTCATTCGAGACATGATGAAGAAGGGAGTTGTGAAGCTCCAATACACATCCACATATGAGTAGCATTGGGTAGACATTCTCCCAGAGTGGTCATGTTGATTTGACTAAGGAGAATTATACATTCACTCACATGATTAATCCTTCTAATTTGGCTAGTGGTGAATGGCCCATGTGTAGTCTTTCTCCTTAGTCATGTTGATTTAACAAGGAGTGGAAAAGACTTGAGGTGTTGATGTTTCTCTAGGTGGCTACATCATGCAAACATTCTCCCATAGGGGTCATGCTAAATTGACTGAGGAGAATGATACAATCACTCACAAGATTAGCCATGCTGATTTGGCTAGTGGTGAATGGCCTAGGGCGTTGATGTTCTCCATATATTAGCATCGGGCAGACATCCTTCCAGATGGGGCATGATGACTTGGTCGAGGAGGATGATACATTCACTCACAGTATAAGCTATACTGACTTGGCTAGTGATGAATGGCCCAGGCACAATCTTAGAGACTCAAGGTGCTATCACCTGCCTGCTCCAAGTTGGAGCTATCTATGTTGATTAGAAGTGCATGTGAGGAGAAGTATACATAAACTAGGTGCATGCCGAAGATGATTACATCAACAAAGGATTATTGACAAGTGTAAGAGGGAGTTGGCCTTAGAGTTTGAAATCAAGAATCTTGGCGTGATGTAGACTATCTCCCTAGCTGAGAAGGAGTGTTGAAGTTAGAAGCATCAGACAAACATTCTCCAGAGTGGTCATGCCAGTTTGACTAAGGAGAATGGCCCAGGTGCAGTCTTATGGACTCGAGGTGCTTGAGGTGCAGAATGTCTCCCTTGTTTAGAGGGAGTATTGATGTTTGGACAACATCGGGAAGACATTCTCCCAGATTAATAATTAATAATATAATATAATTAATAATATAATTATTAATTATTAATAACATTATTAATATATATAATAATAACAATAACAACAACAACAACAATAATAATAAAATAGTTATTATAATTATTAGAGACGCGTCCTTTCATGGATAGTCACCATATGTGCCTTTAGGTTCTCTATATATTTGGCACATTCATCATTGTAATTATAGAATCTCATATACAATATACAATATTATATCTATTATGAACATGGGATGTTGAACACGACTTCACATGCATCAACCGGTGCTGCATTACACTCTACTTCATCAACAAGAACATCATTTATGACAAATTGATCTTATATCTTACGGTGATCCTAATTGCAAATTCTACTTGTATCCACTTTATTGAACATGATTGTATGAGATCGTATCTCTCTAAATGAATCTCATCAACCAAGGATCCAAACATTAGATTACTTCGGGAAATACTATCAAACAAAGCATTTACCTTCATGTTCTTTAGTTGAAACTTGACTTGGAAAACTAAACTTCTATCTCCACTTTCCCTTGGTCATTGCAATGTGGTGTAGACTAGGTTCTCGTCCACATAGAAGATGTTCTCAACTATTGTTTTTTCCATCTTGGTAGCGATCATTTCTCCCTTCTTAGATTTATACCATTTCAGATGTAGTTCTGAATGAAGCTTCCAACACTTACCATCTTTGTGTCCATCCACATCATGATGTTTGCAATGTTTATTGGGATCTTTCCCATATGGGTTGTGGCTGCAATTTTTTTGCCTTTTTTTTATGGTATCTTATTGGATCCTTTTTTGAGCCTTTTCGATATCACATTGGATGTAAAGAGCGTTATTGTTGGCTTCATTTATGCTTTTCACATTCAAAAGTTGAATTGCCTTCAAATATGGCTAAACAAAGCTCCAGGGTACTTCATTACTACCCTAGGTTCTTCTAGCAAGGTACCCAACATGATGACTTGCTTCCATAACTCAACTGTGTATTCTTGAACACTTTTGTCCTTGCTCTTACCATAGATATTGCCATTTCATGAGATGTTCCTCCATGTAGCCTATAAGATAGATTGCAATTTCAACAATTCCTTGAAGTGCTTTTGTTTTGTCACCATGGGCTTCTTACCCAACCATAAAGAATCTGCATAGCTCTCTCACCACAACAAAGCATGTCTATACATATTTAAAAGGAAAAAAAATATATTTTGGGTTTCTTTTATTCGATACATGTTGAGATATATCTCTAGCTATTTTAGCCAACAATCAGGGATAATTTTAAGAATGGAAACATATATTAAAATGTAGAAATTTGGGCTAATCTTATTAGTCCTTAATATGCAAAATGTAAAATGTTTGGCGATAGTTTTGTAAAAACATTAAAATTTCTAAGGATTTTATATAGTTTCTATAAAGTTTTGGCAATTTTTAAGGTAAAATAATTTTATTCTATGGAATTTGGGCAAACCATTTTTAGAAAAATGGGAAATTGGCGAATATTTTTTTGGGAAAAACCATGGAAAATGAGCCCATTTGCAAAAGCCCCTAAAATCATCTATGCCAACAATTGAGTCTTTCATCATCAACTTGACCATTGAATGACAATGTTTGAGTTTTACTTCAACCTTTAATGGGCTGTTAGAAAATGAAAGAAAAAATCAATATTACCTAAGTCTCTAGGCTACTCATCCTTGGGTTGGTTAGTACTTCCTTCTTTGTGCTTAGACCTTGCTAAATGTCTCTCATCATCCTTCGCTACCAAAAGTTATGTTATCATTTTGGTTAGTGCAATAAATTTGTACTTTAGTCAAACCATCTTGAATTTGGATTCTTCATTGAATCCTTCACCATTATAAGTCCCTGTCATTTTTGGTTGTCTCCTTCTTTCTAGACCTTACAACAATGGCTCTCCACTCTTCTCATATCCACTACAGGTGTTTAAAATATAGGTTGTTTGCCAAGTGTTCTCAAACTCAGGCTCTAATAGCATTATGATTCGTAATCAATTGACCTATGGTTGACTCGATTTGCCATCACGAACCTCAATTAATTTATATGTGAAAAATAATCTTTTTGTATTTATTTCCATTGTTCGAATAAAAATCACTATATTCAAACTGCAAATAACTTAATGCAAGAACAACAATTACATAGAATAAAACACAAAGATCTCAAGCCTCTTTTTCTTCTTCTTATACTTAAAAAAAATAGTGAAGAGTATTACATTCTCTAATATCATTTTTTTGTAAGGAAGAAGACTAAATGTTCTACAAGTCTGACCTTTTATGGTTTGCCATACTAAAAAGTCCGCCTATAAAATCTTTGTTGAAACAATGATTTTGGATTGTTGAAATCATTGTTTTTAATGTAGAAATGGAATTAGCACCCTCAAATACCCCCAGTGTAACCTAATTCTGGAATGTTAATGGTTGATATATGCAATTCCATCGAATCCAAAATGCTTCTTTGCAATATTTTAGGAAAAAATGTTGATTTCCCTTCTTGTTATTTTGATCAACTGGAAAAGAAACAATTTGTAGAACGTTTAGACTACGACATTTTTACTCTACTACAAAAATTGCGTGTTGGTGATGCATCGACAAAAACAAGGTGCATTCTACAAACCAATAAGGCTAATATGTTTAATGTAACATAATACTTATAAACTAAAAAAAATATAACAAAAAACTAAACCACGATAACAAAAGACAATATCAAAAACACCATAATAATTAAAAAGAATATAATAATAAAATAAACCGACGTAGAATTATTTAACTCCATCTTTTAAGTATCTGATTCCACTTATTCTTTGTGGATGATGTTTTGATCATGACTAGTGCCACACTGCAAGAATGGTTGGAAATTGATAGACTCATTAAATTGTTCTGTAAAGCTTCGGGTCTTCAAGTAAATGAAACAAAAACAACTGTTCTATATGAGGAGTTATCAGAAGTGGACTTAATCCCTTTCAAGTCTATTCTCCCATTTAATTTTATAGATCTATCAATTGGTTTCAAATATCTTGGTTATTATCTAAAGACATGGATGCACAAAGTTGAACACTGGAACTGGTTGCTGGCAAAGGTGGAGAAAAAAATAGGACTTTGGTGCAATAGGTGGTTATCCTTGGGTGGACGATATATATTAATGAAATCGACATTGGAGAGTCAATTGATATATTGGATGTCGTTGGCGACCATCCTCGGCTCAGTTTTAAACAAGATAAGGAAAATTATGTTTAATTTTCTCTGGAATGGTAACAATGAAGCACATCATTATCATCTTTTGTAGGTGGGAAACTCTTTCTAAACCAAAGAAATGCGGTGGATGGGAATTTCGCAATATTTTCCATTTCAACTAAGCCTTGTCTGCTAATACTCTCTGGCGAGTGTTAACGCGGGATGGAATTTGGCACAAAGTTATAAAAGATAAATATCTTCCATTTTCCACTATCATAAATTAGTTCAGGTCGACATCCTTTCAACAGACAATGACTTCAAGAATATGGAACAGTCTTTTAAAATCAGTCCACTTGATCACACATTGGCTGAGTTGGATTCCGGGGTCAGGTCATCATATTGTTCTCGGTAGAGACATAATTTTGGGGATGGGAGATAGATCCTTTCTCTCTCATACTCTTATTTCTTTTTTAAGACAAAAAGATTTCGTTACTCTCTCAGGCTAGGGGACAACTTGATCAAGTTTCCACTATGACCAACTGGATCAAGAGTAATGAGCTGGGCATTACAGGTGATTTGGCAGCATAATGGGATTAGTTTCGTATAACACTTATTGGTTCAGGAGCCTCCATCCAGGATAAAGATGATGAACTGATGTGGACCAGAGGTGATACTTCAGGATCACTTACTGTAAAAAATGCATATATGGCTTTATTATCAATCCAGAGGTTACCGAGTTTTGGTGGATGGAGGCTAAAATTTTGGAAATGGGATATACAACTTAAAGTCAAACTATTTATCTGGTTAGTAGTGGAAAACAAAATTTTAGCATGGGATAATCTTCAACAAAAAGGTTGGGAAGGTCCAAGTCGGTGCCAATTATGCAAACAAGAAACTGAAAATACTAGCCATCTATCCATACATTGCTCATTTACAAAATCGTTCTGTGAGAGAATTAAAATTGATCAGAAGTTAAAAAAAGTTTGGGAAGGGAATACATTGTCGAAATGTTTTAAAATTTGGACAGAGAACAAGTCTGTATCCTCTATTCTAGCTGCACTTATTTGTTGGTATATTTGGTTAGAGAGGAACTCAACTATTTTTGAGAAGACTTCTCCATCTATTCTCTCAGTGGTCACCGAGACACTTAGATCACTAAAAAGATGCTCGACACCTCAAAAACTTATCACATTACGAGCATGTATGATTTCTTAGCACTTTGATACTACAATTGCATGTTTTGATGGGGCAACACAAGCAGATGGAAAACAATGTGGAGCGGGGGGAGAGGGGGGGTGTGTGTTTCAAAACTCCTGATTTATCAGTGTATAGATGGGTTTTCAACTGTGGGGAAGGCACAAATACAAGGGCAGAACTATTGGGAGTATGAGCAATACTTATGCTAGCAACACATTTGTCTTTTCTTAAACTCCAGGTTCTGAGAAATTCTAAAGTAGTTATTGAATGGCTAACAAAAAGCAGAAGACTTCAGGCAAGTGCAATTGAAGGATGGAAGCACATAATAAATGAATTAATTAAACACTTTCAAGAAATAAGTTTTGAACACATTTACAGGGAATATAATAAGGAGGTAGACCTTCTTTCTAAACAAGCATTACAGGAACCTGAAGGCATAATTACTTTTTACAAGTGGGACAATGACACTGAAGGTCCCAAGAGTCACCTCATCCTTTTCTAGTACTAATCCGTTTTGTTTTTGTATTGGTCATGCTTACTACTTTTTGGCTATTTTACTTATAGTTTCTGGGGATACGTAGTCAGATGTATCCTATTCTAATTTAGTATTGTGTTTTTTGCTTCCTATTTTGAAACTTTGGACAACTTTGACTTGTAAGGATTGTTATATCTGGATAATAATTTTTAAAATTCTTAGTACATTTTGGATAATTTTTCTCTTGATTTCCTCTTATAAACAATAAGATGTAAACAAATTATATTCACTAATATAATTGAACAAATTTTCTATTAAAAAAAAGTAATATAAAAATATATCAATATAACATAATATTACTTAGATAACAATAACATGAAATAAATAAAAGAAATGCGATAACGACTTGAACCAAAATGGTTAGTAGTAAGTACTCTTAATATTCTCATAAGTGCTATCATGTCATCGATCGATTGGTAAAGCTTTTATTGCGAGTTTTAAAGGGTCTTTAACCCATAAAGATGATACCACACAATTTAAAAATATATCAGTGTACCAAATTACCAATATAGCCAGTGGCTTTACGTTTAGAATAATTTCGGGTGTTGTTAAAGTTCATCCATGATCCCTTGTCTCACGAGTATTCACGGTATACTTTCTCCCTAACATTTCGCGGATTGGTTTCTCATCAATAAAGTTAGGTCCCCACACACCCTCCTATTCAAGGAGAAAACGGAAAAAATGACTCAGGCAAATGGCGTGGACAGCCTTTTTGAATTCCTTTAAATAAACCCGCCTTCTGATAGAAACAGATGACCCTACAAAATTTAACCCATTCGTAAAAGTTGGTGAAAGCATTTGCACTAACTGCGTACCTATGCTCATGGCGGACTCCCAACAACACCGGCAAACTATGCCGAGGATTCTTCGCATTCCGTTTACCCGTAACACCCCATCTGTCCTCCCAGTAACCTTACGTCGATCCTCTAAAATCGGGCTTTTCTCGAAGATCTTCCTTCTAGGGTTGGTATCGTCATGGCGGAATCACAGGCAGGAGCTTCTACTTCTTCGGATGTTAACGGCACCCAAAATGCCGAGCCCGACCATACGGCGGTCAAATCTCCTTTAATGGAGCCTCCCAGAGGTCTTTGTCTGCTGGGATGGAACATAAACACAGAAGAATTACGCAGGCTTACTGTGATTCCTGAATATCTGAGAATTGCCATGGCCGAGGCCGTTCGCTCAAAAGTATTTGTATATGAAGAAAGGCGTCACAAAGGAAACGGAAAAGAAAAGTCACCGGAGGCTCCTCTTGTGGTCTTTATTAACTCTAAGAGTGGCGGTAGACTGGGACCTAAACTTAAGAATCAGCTTCAGGAGTTAATAAGCCAAGAACAGGTCAATTTTGTTTTATTATTTGAAAGCTTTTCCTTCTAAGATAATTATATTTTTCCTGGTTGGCAGTATATGAAAGTCAAGCAGTGTAGTCCTTGACTTGATGTTGAGAGCTTTATTTTCCTAAAATAATAGTTGTGCCAAATCTGTTAAAATTTTATTAGCCAAAGACGTTCATGTAATCATTTAGCCAAGAACATGTCAATTTGCTTTTCTGTTCTTCGGTAGTCAATTTTAGTTTATCACTTTAATGTTCTTAAGATGCTTGTGGATTTTTCCGAGCAATTTTTAGCAGTGTAGATTCTAGTCCATTTATGTGTGTCACTTAAATACATAGGCAGAAGTTCTATTTTTCAAAAATTAAATTGCCTGTCATCTTTCTCAGAATGTTTGCACCCAGAAAAGTGGGGTGCTTTGCCAAGGAAGCTAGTTTTGCAGTGCAAGTCCCCAGGTTGATGTGAGAGCATCATGGCTCATTTGGTGTTAACATTCCTCATTGTTTTGGTCTCATGTGTTGTTGGTCATCTTTGGCTTGTGGTTGTTATCTATATTATCTTCCAAGTTTTCAGTATCATGCATTGTGGGCTGTCTTTGGCTTGTGGTTTTTATCTTTGTTATGCTACATAGTACAAACTATCTAGCTACAGTGTAATATCCCTATGTTGGGATTCTGTTCCACATTAATGCTCCTTTTCTAAATTGTGTGTGTTTTAACATCCTTGTTGGGTGTGTGTTGTGAATAATCCCACATGCATAACAATTGTGAGACAAAGATAGTTTATAAATTATAAGACATTACCTGCACCAAAGGCTTTACCAATTTGGAAGTTGGCTTTGGGGTATAATTTGCCGAGTTGATGTGATAGCATCCTCCCACACAGTGATACTGACATTGCTTACATTTTCCAGTCTCATGCCTTCTTAGTATGTTACACAGTGCAATACAAAATTCTCGGGTTCATGTGATAACATCCTCCCTCACTCTGGTACTAACATTGTTGGCAGTTTCCAGTGTCATGCCTTGTCACACAGCGCAAGTTAGAGAAGTTAAACTATAGAGAAATCTGCATTGTCACACAGCGCAAGTTAGAGAAGTTAAACTATAGAGGAATCTGCAGGCTTAATTTCAAAAAAATCGGTAGATACAATTTTTTTTTCTACACAGCATATTCACGCCTTGTTTTCTTGACATCTTGAGCATATTATTGACATTTCTTTTTGATCAGAAATATATATATATATATATATATATATATATATATATATATATA
>CBVK0101101196.1:0-22822 GCA_900067695.1 Picea abies | reverse complement strand
CATCCATGATGTACTTAACCACATGCATAATCATAAGCCTATGTGTAGCTAGCATATGTATATTTCAAAGCTCAAATACATATTTACTTTAAAATATTCAACTCATGATTGTTCACAATCCTTCTCAAGTGATCCTCATAGGCATAATCATGTTTCCTTGTATCTTGACAACATAGCATCCTTTCTCATTTACTCTTTCGTCTATTTATACTAGCCTTTCCTGAGGGAATGGAACACATTCCCCTCAAGCTATCATTCAAAACAAAACTTTCATGACTCTTCAGAATGGAGTCAGCCATGCATTCATGGTATTCATTTAATCTTGGCAAGTGCAATTCTTTCCTTATATTTCACTCCTCCAGGCAGTCACATCGTGCATTTAGTATACATATACTCTTACATCATACATATGCATCACTTGCACATTTAATATCATTCATATCTATTTGGTCTTAATATCAATATTCATATAAAGAAACCTCACAATGCATTAAATCCATGCACTCAAGCATATACAAACATAGCCAAACATTCATCATGCAAGCTCGTTGCTTGCACCTTTTCCATGTCATTCATACACAAGGACATATCATACTTCCAGATCCTCCTCCCAAGGATGTTTCTCCCATTCTTATGACAAGTCTCATAGAGATACTCAACACTGAGCTTCCCTCTCTATTGAGAGGTTGCAGTCATTCACATGATATCCACATGGAAAGTAACAAACATATTCATAACTATGTCCCTTTTTCCATATGACAACAACCAACATGGAAGTATTCTTGCCTTTGGTATTATACAATTATTCAACAACCCAGAAATATTATATGGGCAACTCCAACAGTGCCCAAGGCAACAAAACAACTTATCGAGCTTCTCTTTCATTACTCACACCATTATTTTGGTTAACAAATGTTTTTATCAAGGGAATCCTTTTCTAGATTCCCTCTCACTGCTACTTGAACATACCAAGCCATACCTTATATGGGTACCATCCACCTTTGGATGTCAACTTGACCCATTGGTCATCTAGAAGTGTCCCAACACTTAACTACATTCGGGATCAACATTTCATTAATCTTTCTATTCAACAACAACCAGGGACAGAGGTCAGTCTCCTCCTCCCACACAATTTTTGGCAGATTAGTTTTCTATCCACCAAGAAAGGGAGGCCGCGATGATTTCTCACTCAATCACTCCATATTTATGCAACTTTGTTTATCAACTTGATTAGAAAAATTCCGCCCAACAATTCCCATACGCAGAAACAAATTTGTTTCTCAATTCCCTTCGGAACCAAAGAGTTGCACATGCTCTCCCTTGTTAGAAGATGGTCACCATACCTATTCCTCTTGCATAGACACACCCTTAAGTTAATAGGGATACACACTCCCTTAGCACAACCATGATATTTTGAACTTGCTCATGTCATTTCACTTCTTCCATGAGGTTCATTCTCAATCCTCATGACTCAAGACAACTTATCAAGCTTCTCTTTCATGCCTCAAACCATTTTTGGTTAACATACGTTTTTATCAAGGGAATCCGTTTCTAGATTTGCTGTCATCACTACTTGAGCATATCAAGTCATACCTTATATAGATACCATCCACCTCTGGATGTCAATCTGAACCATTGGTCATCTAGAAATGGTCCAACACTTCCCTTACCACATTCAGAATCAACATTTCAGTAACCATTATACCTCATTTATAATGAATTTTAATGTCTAATAGCATTTGGACTATTTCCTTAAAGCCCAAATACAATTTTCGAAGTATGTTACTTACTAAGTATTTTAATATAGAACTCCAGAGTATCTTTAGATTATAATTACTCTTGGGTAGAAAGTCCATCTCTTTCCTTTTAAACTTTTGTAGGGGTTCTAGTTGTTTTTCCTATTCTCATTAAAACAAAATATAGGCTATAAATGTAGATCAACCTTAACCATTACACCCAAAATTCTTCCTTCTGTTCAACAACAATCAGGGACGAAGGTCACTCTCCTCCTCCCACATGAATTTTGGCGGAATAGTTTCCTATCCACCAAGCAAGGGAGGTTGTTGTGATTGCTCGCTCAATCACTCCATATTTTTATAGCTCCTTTTATCCGCTTGATTAGAAAAACATTTCCCAACAATTCCTGTACCCAGAAACAACTTTGTTTCTCAATTTCCTTCAGATCCAGAGAGTTTCACATGCTCTCCCTTTTCAGAAAATGGTCACCAGACCCATTCCTCTTGCTTAGACATGCCCTTAATTTAATAGGGATACACACTTCCCTAACACAACCATGAAATTTTGAACTTTCTCATGTCATTTCACTTCTTCCATGAGGTTCATTCTCAATCCTCATGACTTCTTTTATTTTACAAAGAGGGATTACCCTAGTAGGAATATTTTTAGTTATAACAGATCAAGTAGGTTGATCTCACCTACTCCAATAAGGCCTCTAGACATGGAGGATTGTTCTCCAAATCCCAAAGCATTCATTTAATCAAAACTTTTAATTAACATAGGCTTCATAAGCCCATTTTTTAGAAAATTCTTTCCACATATTCAATCCATTTTCCTTTTTGACTCAAGTACTCCTTAAAATAGGTTTATGCCATTTGTGTCCAAGTTTTATCACTGATGCCCCTTAACATAATCCCACTTTTTTAGGACTAGCTATCATTTCTCCAAAAGAAATGATAGGCTTCTTCTGCCATATTCTAGCATGATTCAATCTCGTTGGGTAGAATCCCAACTGAATTTTAATCTGCATCCTTCTCCTCAATGAACTTATGCAAATAATTTCCATACAACAATAATACTCTCAACATGATCATTTTATCCTTGGTAAATTAGTCTTATGACTGTTCTCTGTCCCATCCAGGCCCGTGTTTGAATCATTCTCTGCTAGATAAGGTAGGGCAAGGTGCCCTCTCCCTTAAATGTTTCTAAGAAAGAAAGATATAATCACTTGACTCTTTCATGAGCCCAAGCAGACCAAGTGTTCTTGCTCTCTCTAATACCACTTTGTAACACATCCAACCCCTTAAGTACCCTTTTAAGGGATGGGATATACATTTTTTCTCTTTCCTATAGCTTCTCTGAGTTCCTCTAAGAGAGGAACCATTTCCTTCTACTCTCCGAGAGCTTTTCAACGGCTAGAAGCTCGTCCAAAAATGAGTTATGGTTTGAGAGTTAAGGCCTTCTAAAGTTTTTGGGGTGTCATTGGCCAATGGCCACCCCCTTCGCCACGTGGAATCCATGTGGCTTCACTTTCCTTGTACCATCCAACATGGCGTTGTCGCGGCTTCGATCGTCATCCTTTGGAAATGACATGGCCATGGAATAAGGGTTACTGGGGAAAATATCTGTTGATTTGTTGCAGGCGTATTCGCTCCCAGAACCTCAGTGCTTCTTGTTTTTCCATTTTTACCTTACCATGCGACCGGTGTTGGAACCTAGTCGTCTGGACTTCAGCCTTTCCACGCTCTTTTGTACAACGCTGAAGCTTCCCGGAGACCCGAAGTCCCGAAGCCTCTCTCTACTCTAGAATCTACGGTGGAGCTCTATCCACCTTCGAATCTAATGATTAAGATTTACCCGCACTTAACAAATTGCTTGGAATTGACTAGAGGGGTGGGGTCCCACACCTAATTCGTGTCCAAACCCATGATGCCACATGGAGCTATCTAGACACGCCACATTACTAGGACTCATGCGAGCCCATCCTATCGGAGATTGACACTACAACAGGGGAAACTTTGGTGCTTCGACACTTCGACGCTTTATTGACACTACAACAGGGGAAACTTTGGTGCTTCGACACTTCGACGCTTTAACCATTTTTCTCTATTTGCAAATCCTTCGAAGTTCCGATCCCCTGAGTCCTGCCATGTGGATCCGACCCTTCAAACCTTTTTGGAGCTTGTGTCTTAGCACTCCAAACACCCAGAGTTCTGAAGTCCCGAACTCCCAAAGTGGGTCCCTCTTGCATACATGGAATTCTGCATGGGTGTCCCTACTACTATCTTCCACCTGGAAGATACATGGCGATGATGCCACGTTGATACATGGTACCCATCTCTCCAACTCTATACCATATATGATAAATTAGTAGAACACGTGGATTAGCCATGTGATGATATGTGGTGGCTCTGTCACATGGTCGGACTCCACCGTGTAATTTGTCCACGTCGTTTTCTGACATCACTCTTGCCCTAGGCGCTTCGGGGAAACCCCATGCCTTACATCTTGAATCATTTGAAGTGGGGTTTAGCCAGAGAGTCGCATAATGATCAGATGACCCATTATCTTTCTTGGTTTGATCCAAGGAAATACATTTGGTGGAAGACAAGGGTGACATGTGGCCCAATCAGCTGGTGACACATGTCAAGGTCTATTTGACATTTAAGGTCTTTGAAAGTCACGAATTGAGGTGACACATGGCACACCTACTATGGGTCCAAGTCACCCTAAGTGACATCAACATGTCAAGTCACTCTGACCTTCAACGCTTCGACGATATTCTCATTCACCAACATGTTGAGCCTCCCAGAGTAGGACTTCGATGGAGTAATTTACGCTATCCCTTCACTAGGCTCGATCTAATGGTCGAGAAGGGTCTCAAAGGATCCTTAGATCCATGGTCCACATTACTTCGTGAGTTTGGCGTTCAGAGGTTCTGACTGTTTAACACATTTTCTCTCACGGAGTAGGTCAATGCCGAATGACCACGATCTAGATCCAACGGTCAGGAGAGATATCGAAGCATACTTGTATCGATGGCCCTTGTCGCTTCACGACTTTGGTGTTTGGGGGTTTCGCCCATTTAACACTCTTTAACTTCCGGAGTAGGTCAATGCCGAATGTCCATGACGTAGATCCAATGGTCAGGGGAGGTCTTGAATAACCTTTGATCTACAGCTCGTATTACTTCGCGACCGAGAAATGGATTGGGGTTTAAAAAGGGGATGAATCCCACGATAATGGGTAAATGACTGCCAACTGTCGATTAACTGTCATGTTACCGGTCCAACAGGTCGCCTTCGGTGCATTTGGACATTGCAATGTTCATTCACCTTGGAGCTCCAGACTCCCAGAGTCCCGAATAACTTATCTCCTTTTTGAGTGTGGCGAAGGGTTCCATGGACTTGGTCCTATGGAACTTTTTCAAGCTCTAGAGGCTACACTCGTAACTCTTAGCCAAGATTTGGTTAAGGCCGTGGGCATAAGCCCATGGTCTCTTGGATGACCGATTTGAAGGAAGGGCCTTCCATTCATAGAACTTAAGTTCTAAAATAGGGAAAGGTATTTTCGGGGGATGAATGGGATTGAAGCATTCCAACGAAGTCTTCCCTGACTCTTAGATTACAAAATCAATCCTTGGGAAAATTCCCTTAAGGATTTTCCAACCAACACAAAAACCATAATCTTATTCCTAATTTCATTTGAAGACCCATGTCTAATAGTTCTCTTGTTGCTAAGCAGAGACAAACTAAAATCATTCAAATGCATGGGTTCACAAAAGAACAATAAGCATTACTAATATTAATCATGCCATGCAAATTTTAGTCATAGACACAGACATCCAACCACTCATTTCAATTCTAGTACATAGGGTATATGAAATACTTATCTATTACAGTCGATCACTGACCAATTAACTGTGGGTGTTCTCCTTTCCACCCAACCGTAGGCTCAGAGGCATTCATTCTTAGCGCTTTGGCCACCCCCGTGCCAAGCTAGGCTCAGAGGCATTCATTCTTAGCGCTTTGGCCACCCCCGTGCCAAGCCATGATATCACTAGGGAACTTTTGCAGTTTCTCAAAGACTTTCTCTGTCATAGCCTCTGCGAGGTTTATTAGATGCTCCCTCAACATCAAGCTCGTGACCTTCTCCTCAGTTCATGTTTTATGCAAACTCTCAGAGATCCTTTCTCTTTTTCTCTCCTTTTAACCATGACAACTAAATCCTTCAGTTCTTCTTCAGAGCCCTAGAGCCTCGTGAATTGTCCTCTTTTCTCTCTACATATTCAGGTCACACACCCCCATGTGGGCATGGTCTCCTTCTCTTCTTCTTTCGTATGTATTCTTGCATGTATTTTTCCTTCCCAGGAAGGTTCTGGACCTGTCCTCTTCCTTCGTTAAGAAGGAACTCGCGTCAATCTGGGCCTATATGAAACTACACTCTGTGGTACTTCGGGCTAGCAATTTTCTATCTTCTCAGCCAAACCCTCCATGCTTCCATTCATTGGGGTAGTTGACTCCACCAATCCTTTTTTTCATTAACTGATTTTTCCTTGGGATCAAGATGAGGCTTATTATTCCAACAAAGACAATTTGGGGTTAATTTGACATAATGAACCCTCTCTACAGTTTCCTCACTCTTTCCTCTAGTGATATCATGGAAAGTACTTCAAGGCTTCACCCCCACAGTCAGTTATTGGCAATCTAAACAATAATACATTTACATTGGTCACATGCCATAGCATGGTAATCATAATTAATGATTGATTACAAGCTAGGGGAAACATGGGTATTACAGAGTTTGTTTTGGTGTTGTTGCTGAGAAGGTTGTTTGTCACCTTGATAATTTTTACCCCCCCTTCCGCGAAAATGTCTTCTGCCATGACCTCTGCTGCTAGTGTTTTGTCTAGCTCCTTCTTCCCAAAGGATTTTTCTCTATCTGCAATTTTCTCAACAATTTTATCAAAGGTCATGTCTTTCATATTTTCACTAGCTTGAAGAGATTCAATATAGTGTGAATAGGTAGGGTAAAGAGATTTAATAAAAGTTGTAAGTTGTAAATAAACCTCTACACCAATTGCTTTAATATCATGATAAAGGACTTTAATTTCAAATGCTAACTTCTGCTTTAATATCATGATAAAGAACTCTAATTTCAAATGCTAACTTCATAAGATCGTTATCCTTCATCTCTAAATTAAATAACTTCATTATCAGTTGAATAAAGATCCTCGAGTTTCTTTAAGGCTGTAAAAGTAGTTTTACAGGAAATTATATGCCTGATTACCTCTTCACTGACAGAGGCAACAATCAGAGCATAAGCCATTTTGTCTTTACTTTTCCAGATTTCAATCTCCTTTTCCTCTGTAGGCTCCTCTGGCTCACTGCTATCATTTTCATCAGTGTTTTCATAGATACCATTCCACAAATCATAAAAATCGAAGTATGTTTGATTTTCCTGAACCATTCCTGATAATTTTCTTTACTGGAAAGAACAACTCCAAACAATCTAAATGAATGAATGCATTTTGTCTTTAATTGAAATTAATCAACAAAAAATCTTACACAGAAATTCTTACACAGTAGAATCCAATTTGTTGAATTTTTGACACAGGCAGTCCTCCTTCTGGTGACTCGACTTCCCCAGGACGACCTTTTCTCAAACAACATCTATCTCTGTCAATTCTTCCAATTGGTGGATAAATTCTACGTGCCTACACTTCTTGGTGGCTCCCTTCGTATGTGGCTCCGAATGAGGCTTGATTCACATAGCAGCAGATCTCCTTTTCTCAACTGATTTCTCCAATGAAGATGGCTCTCCACATGGATTACAAATTGCAGCGATCCTCTATCTCCACGTGAGATCCTCTTTCAACTGTAACAGGTGAATTCTCTTTTGGTGTATTCTCTTCATGTGGACATATCCACCTTTACCTTCGCTCACCTGGATCTGATACCAATGTTATGAGTTGCGATCCTCTCTCCATGCAGGATCCTCTCTCAACTGCAACAAGTGAATTCTCTTCCGGGGTATTCTTTTCACGCGGACATATCCACCTTTACCTTTGCTCACCTGGCTCTGATACCAATGCTACATGCCACCATGAAGAAAACATCACAACACAATATTATTCAACTATTGAATGCAAATATATGTGAATACAATTTAGTTACTAGGACGATAACTACTTTGACAGTTTAACTAATAGACGATTTAACTGCTAGTTAAATAATGTTACAATGAAAACAGAACCCCGAAGGATTAGTTAACAGGTAACTTATGTGCGATCTGTAGGTCTTGCCTGGGAAGGAGAATCAAATCTCAACTAGGATGGTAATAGAGTCTATTACATTTCATTTTAAACACATTATGTACATTAATTCCTTTCCTGAAGGATGACATGTTGGACTCATCATTTTACAAATCTATACTTCTTTGATCTCTGAGCAAAGCTCTGTTTTGGACTAGCCATGGGAATTAAGAAAAAAGAAAATGTTCAAAGTTGGCTACAACACCACAGTGATTATGAGACAGGGTCTTTCTTAAAACTAGATAGCAGGCTAACAAGAAAGGGTGATAGATCATCCCTAGAGATTGAAGCTTCTGTGAACTATGCAACAATTTCTATTATTGGAAATTTCCATTAGTTCCCTACTGAAAGTTTCTTAAAACTAGATAGAAGGCTAACAAGAAAGGGTGATAGATCATCCCTAGAGATTGAAGCTTCTGTGAACTATGTAACAATTTCTATTATTGGAAATTTCCATTAGTCCCCTACTGGAAGATATGCTTAGGAAAAAAATCATATTAAAACAAATAACAAATTACTATAAAATAAATCTTGAGGCTTAAACTATAGACTTATGGTCTCCATGTATTTTCTTTGATAGTTTGTATTATCTTTGTATTTTCTTTGATAGTTTGTATTATATTTGATAGTTTGATTTCCATCCTAGCCCATAGCTCCATACTATTTCAAGATTCCAATATTCCATTTGCACTTATGTTTGGAATTCTAGAGGCATTTGTCAAACAAAACAATGTCTCAGTAAAGATTTCATCCTAGCCCATAGCTCCATACTATTTCAAGATTCCAATATTCCATCTACACTTATGTTTGGAATTCTAGAGGCATTTGTCAAACAAAACAATGTCTCAGTAAAGATTTCAGTAATGGCCTTGACAAAATTGAAAGCATCATCCATGGCTTACTGATTCCAGTATTAGCATTGACAGAATTGAAAGCATCATCCATGGCTTCTCAACCATAGATACCTTTTATCAGAAAGAAAAAAAAAACTTCACTATTGAACCAAAAATATATTGGAAACTCTTAACTTGTGCCAATAATCAATAGTAATGACTCTTGAAAGTTTAGAGACTAAAAAATTTGTAAGACAAAACAAATAAATGACAATTTTTATAAACAACTCTTCCAATTTGTTATAATATGTAAGTTAATAACTTTGATTTTAATCATTAAGTCTTAAACCACCTTAGATTTTAGATTTATCTTGGGTTATATCCATTATCATCTTAAGTCAAGTATACTTGTTATATGGATTGTTATAGGTGATTATTCATTATCCTAAGTTATGTATAGTTGTTATATGGATTGTTATAGGTAATTGTGATTTGTAATATATATTGTGTTATTAGTCTTGTGGGTTAGCTCAAGTGGATGAGTGTCATGGAATGAGGGGCCATGAACATGTTTAGGGCCTCAGGGTGAAATTGATGAACCATTCTCATGAAAGAGCATTATCTGAGTGACTTGGAATGAACCGATTAATGTGTGAGTAGCCCTTGTGATGCTAAACTACTCGAGAATCTCGTGGTGATTCCTATGTCACAACACATGTTTTCATGATAACTATATTTGAATTTGATGATTGAAATGGTGCAATCTGGTGCTTTATCCATTTACATATTGGTTGGATAGACAATGTATCAATGAATGTAATTTGTTTGGAGAAATTATTACTAACTTCTCTACCAACTGGAGTATTATATGTGTCTTCCTTCATTCTGCCAACTGGAGTATTATATGTGTCTTCCTTCATTCTGGATATTGGAGTTATTATATGTGTCTTCCTTCATTCTGGAGAAGTTCAAGCAGATTGTTTTGTTGTATAAAATTGAGAAGTGAGCACACCCATCACAAGTATATTCAGTAATGCATGTCAGTTCCCCAGTCGCCACCAAGTATGAGGTGCTCTTTAAACTCTTGAAATTGAAATTGCAATAAGTGGCATCCTTACTTTTTAAGAAGAAACGTTTCTATTAGGGGTTATCTTTAAATCTTTACTTTTAAAGAAGAAACGTTTGTATTTGGAGCTAATAAGAGGCAAATATGATTGCTACAGTTGAAGAAGGGATTTGCCTTGGGTGAAAACAAAAAATCTGCTCCAAGAAAATCAAGCCACATTAAAAATATGGACTCTATTCAGATTCCTAAACGATGAATACAAGCTATCATATACAGGTGTGTGATTTAAATGTTCTATGTTTTTTTTTTAAGGTATAATAACACGATTTGAGCATTGTAAAATTGAGATTTCATCAACAATCATGTTGCCAGATTCTGGTGATAGTAGCCCCAAAATATAGAAAAACTTAAAATGTTTAGACTACGCCTTTAACAACTAAGGAACCCACAGGAAAAATCAGATGATCGGTAGCTGCCGAGTGAACTTTTTAATATCAAGAGTTGTAGAAAATCAGATGATCGGTAGCTGCCGAGTGAACTTTTTAATATCAAGAGTTGTAGTCGTTAAGAGCACCAAAAGGAGGAGTTAGCATTGGATTCCCTAAACCACAAGTTGAAAGGAGTAAAATCAAGAAAGAAACGTGCAGTAGAAGAGGTACATTGAGCTTATCTTTTTGGCACTTGATCGCTTTTTTTATCCCACATGGGTAGAGCAATGAGATATTATTGGTTTATATTGATAATTGTCCGTTTTAATTACTAAAGTGAGAAGTCAATCATTGTTAGGGTAAAACTATGAAATGTGTGGAGTGTTCTTCGTCTCCACTACAAGAGTAATGTTTTGATGAGACTTGGGGCGTTGGAGTGGAACATTTTTAATTTGAATTAATGTTTTGATGAGACTTGGGGCGTGGAAATGGAACATTTTTAATATGAATTTAATTTGAAAATCTGGGTCAGAGTAGTTGAAATACAGCATTTGTCAACATCATCAAAGTGTTCAAAGTGTTCATTTGAAAATCTCAGTTAGAGTGGTTGAAATCATCAAAGTGTTCATTTGAAAATCTCAGTTAGAGTGGTTGAAATCATCAAAGTGTTCATTTGAAAATCTCACAAGATCATTAAAGTGTTCATATGAAAATCTCAGTTAGAGAGGTTGAAATTCAACACGTATCAACATCATCAAAGTGTTATTTAAAAATTGAGTGGTTGAAATGCATGTGTCAACATCATCAAAGTGTTCATTTGAAAATGTCACAAGATCATTAAAGTGTTCATATGGAAATCTCACTTAGAGTGGTTGAAATTCAACACGTGTCAACATCATCAAAGTGTTATTTGAAAATATTTAGATTACCTAAAATGGAAATTTCGATTAGAGTGATTGAAATACAACATTTGTCAACCTTATCAAAATGTTCATTTGAAAATATCGGTTAGAAATGGAGTATTTGTAAAGTTGGGGTCTTGATGGACAATCACTTTTCATGAGAAAGACTCTCTCCTTTTTATATAAATATTGTTGGAGATATGAATTTGCAAATATCTATAAAGGGGTTATAATTCCATTAGAATTGATGTGAAATAATATTTGAACTTTGTAAATGTGAAATAATATTAATATTTGAACTTTGTAAAGAAGTTATAAAGCAGATTATTTGGCACATATGTGGGAAGGAGGTATGATATGTTTTTAGCAATCTTTTGTATGGAATCTTGTCTGAAGGATTTCGAACTTTAGTATAAGTTTAAAATTTTGTTTTGTGTTTTAGACTCGCTTAAATTTGAATAAGGGGGTCTTAAAGATTTTGTGTATTGAATGCTATGGTTTTATTAGTGCCTTGTGGTTTATGATGGTGCATTTTCTTTCGTCTCTTGAACAAATACATAAAAGACAATTAATTTTAAGAACAAGGGAAAAAGAATAAAGCAATAGACAACAAATTGGCACAAGCAAAAAAGATAAATCAATTGGAGACAAATTGACACCAACAAAAAGATAAAACAATTGACAATAAATTCATTCAAAACTTTGCAATATTTTACATAATATGGAGGGCAGCCTACAATATGAATCTTAAAATTGAATAAGGGGGTCTTAGGGATTTTGTGTATTCAATGCCATAGTCTTATTGGTGCCTTGTGGTTCAAGATGGTGCATTTTCTTTTGTCTCTTGGACAAATACATAAAAGGCAATTAATTTTAAGAACAAGAGCAAAGGAATAAAGCAATAGACAACAAATTGGCACAAGCAAAAAGATAAATCAATTGACGACAAATTGACACCAACAAAAAGATAGAACAATTGAAAATAAATTCATTCAAAACTTTGCAATATTTTACATAATATGGAGGGCAGACTACAATAGCTCTTTTGTCAATCTACAAAGTCTTTGGATGTTTTTTTTGTATCAAGTTTGATTGTAATGCTAATAATTGAAGTCTCAAGTCTCTTTTTGAGTCAAACATGACATACTCGAATCCATTGTAATTCTAAATTAGTTGTTCTAGCCCAAATTTGAATAGGGGGATCAAAGGTGTCTAGTGTTTTTTTTATTTATTTCGTGAAACTTGACAATTTTTGTTATGAAACATTGTTTTTGGCATTGTAATACTTGAAGAAATTCTTTGGATCAAGATGGTGAGTATCGAAGACTGTTCGGTCTTCTACACACTTTAATCCATACCACACAAGGATCAATTATTCAAATCAATAAGAGTTCACTAAGCCATTCTACTACATGTATGCACATCATGCACAAAATGGTTGATCTACTAAAAATTCAAAATAGGTTATTAATTGATGAGTTAATACATCTTCAAAATCAGGATATACTTTAGCATTCCACCCTTATTTTTAAATCCTTTATAGGCTCCTTTGGATTACCAATTGTTGATAATGAATAAGAAGATCTCAAACAACATACAGTTAAAGATGACATCGATGAATTTGATAAAGAAAATAAGGATAAATTTGAAGATAAGAAAATTGACATTGTCACACCTTAGGAAGAATTTTAATTCAAGAGGAACAAATTTGGCTTAGGATATGAAAGGAAAAAGTCTGACTTCTTTCATATTCTTGATCACTCCTGACCATTTACACTTGTAAGAGAAAGGTTTATTTGTGATGATTTGCAACAACATGCAATGGATGATAGTAAGAAGAAACTTGACGGCGATGATGTGGAATAGGATGATAATGATGCAAGTGATTATGTTGATGATGACAATGCATGGGGTGATAAGTTGGATGAAGTACCTGAATTTCAAGATCACGACGAGGAACATGAGGATAAGGATGATGATGATGTAGTTGTTGTTGATGATGATGCACTTGATGTTACTAAGTTGGATGAAGTATTTGAACAATGTCAACACTTTCATCTAGTTGACCATATTCCATTGCATTGTTTTAATCTTACTCCATGTAGTTTATGTGGGAAGACAAATCGCCTTGTAGAAAGGTATAAAAAGTGAACAAAGATTCAAAGGAAATGGGTAAGATTTGGAAGGTTAGGTACTTGGTGCTAGATTTTGGAAGCTAAGTTATTGAAGCAGTGTTCTCGTTGGATTCATACATAGGTGTGACCATGTTTGTTGGGGAGATATTTCTATAGTGGATGGACATGGATATTTTGATTCACAACTTGATAATTTTAGGGAATGACTGGGGCCCACTTGAGGTAGTCTTTTGAGTTGAATATCAAGTCATCAAACTCTACTTAAAGATAATACAATTACCCTTTTCTATTTCCAGTGGGGTATATTGATGTTATTGATTTATAGGGCATAGGACTTCTCACCTCTCACCTTTTAGTTGATAGGGAGAAGATATTGATGACAATTGTCATAAAGTTTCAAAGTCTACTTAGTGATTTTTTGGACTATGATTTCTTCAGGATCATGGATATTGTGGATTGATGTTTTTACTTTGGTTTTCTAAGGATTATATTGGATTGAAGATTGATTCAAGATAGGATGATGGTTTGATGTTGACATGGATCACTCATGTATAGAGTTTTGGATTGGTCAATTTCACCTTAATACTTGATATTTTTGAGGATTTTCAAGAGTTTGATGATTATTATTTTGAGGATGATATTTTGATGGTTTTCATGATAGTGGTATAGGATGGATGGCTTATCACATTTTGGCATTTAAGTATTCAATCACTTGTAGATTTATGACTTGCATGATTGGTATTAAGATATGGAGAAACGCCAACGATTCACCTCGTTTACTTCTCAGTAGATTTTGGTCGGATTTTGATTCACTCATCAATCATGAGTTTTCATTCATGGGTTTTTACATGATATAGGATTGGGATGTTGATCGACACTTTTTTTTGTCGACTGGATTATTGATAGTTTTTTTATGTGTTGTTTCCTTAGTGCAATTTTGTGAACACATTTGTTCACTCAATGGTATTCAAACTTAGTTCTTGGAGTTTATAAGGATGATTTTTTAACCTTGCAAAGTTAAAATTATTCTTCTATATTTTTTCTTGGCATACTAGATTGTTAGGCATTTTCAAGATTTGGGATGTGTTGGACTTGTAGCTAATTCACTTCTCATCAAGGTTTATTCTCATGGTTTTTGGGTTTACATCATTGGACAATTAGAGGTTATCTGTCTCATTTATTGCAAAAGTGAGTCTTCCAAAGATGGTATTCAACATCCACTTGTGGTAGGTTCTTAGGTAGATCTTCATCGACACTCATGAGGTTTCAGACCATGAGTATCACAATGAAGACTTGGATATGTTATCATTTTTTGCACTAATCTTTGTTTCCTAGCTAGTACACTTGTACATAATTATGATTAAGTGGGGGGTTGTTAGCAATTTCTCCTAATCATTAAGTCCTAAAACATCTTATATTTATCTTGGGATATATTCAATATCTTAGGTCATGTATACTTAGTTATGTGGATTGTTATAGGTGGTTATTGGAGGTGTGTACTATATATTATATTATCGTGTGAATAATAGATTGAATGACGAATTTGACTTCGTATTTTCTACCTATTCTTGATGTTATTGTTCTTCATTATGTCTTTCATTGTGCCCATTGTCAATGATGGCGATCATTGGAATTTTATCACCTAACATATTCATGAGACCAAACAACCGTCGATGGGTCATGATTCGACAATGAAGAGGGTGATATGTCAAACCACCCACCAAGGTACTTCACATAGCATTATTTCACTGTAATTCCAGTAACATTGGATTATAATAACATGATTACAGTCCATTCCATATAAATGGGTCATGCTTCACTTGCAAAAAAGGGTATAACATTGGATTATAATAACATGATTACAGTCCATTCCATATAAATGGATCATGCTTCACTTGCAAAAAAGGGTATTGCAATGTAGTTAGTGTTGGCAATGATGGCATAGAGTGAGATTGGAATTGGAAATCAACGTAATAGTATGAAGTGGTCATAACTTGGTATTGTTAATAATGCATGGAGCTGCTATAGAAATTCTTGTTATTATAATTGTGTAAATTCCTCCCAAATTCAGAATTTAGAATGCTATCTTTCGAAGATATTGGAGGGGAAGCAATGCATTTTATTTTATGATTTTGAGCTGGTAAAACTCAACAGCCTACCATAACTCTATGCTTATTAGGTTCTCTAGTTCTCTATGTAACTTGGAACGTTAGCACTAGCCACTATGAATTTCCGAACATCATGATCTAACCTCTTATGATTTTCTCATAGTGATCGTGACCTAGGACACCCTCCAAATCACCCTCAATAAGATTTGAGTAAATCTAAAAGAAAGGTGAATGGTAAAAGCCCATTAGTCTATTTTTTGTATGCATTGAAGAGGGGAAGGACACATTTATATTGGAAGGCTTTTGAAACTAGCAATTAAATAAACTTGTGTATATATTTTGGGGCTCATTCATGAGGTTACATTGTAGACTTAGACTCCTTAGAACACCTTAAGACAAGTTGATATAAGCAGAAAATAAGACAAGTTGATATAAACGGAAAATGACACTCTTGAATGATGAATTAAGTAAGAGTGGTTGATGAATGATGAATTAACTAAGAATGGTTTATTATATTTTAATTGTAACTTGCAAGTAACTACATAAAATTGATTTTTCTATTCCCAAAGAAAAACAATATATTTCACCTTGGCACCACATAATAAAGTCACATTATAGATGGGCGTATACCATAGCAGCACATTATAATTAGAAACGATGGATCTTGGCTGCAAGATTATATGGGTAGGCGTGTAACCAATATTACTCTTGATAGGATCTTTGTTGATAGGATCTTTGACATGACACAGTTGAAAGCTGTAAAATAATTCTATTATAGAATAATTGAATTAATCATAACTTTTTTATCAATTAGTGGGGGCTCATAATTTTTTATGAATTCGTGAAAGTGAAGTGGCTCATAATTATCAATTAGTGAAAGTGACAACATCTTGAGGACACCAATTCACTATTAATGGTAATTATGCTTTGTGATTAGTTTGTGGCATTAAATTGTTTTCATGTTGTCAACAAACTCTCCTTAAGTATGTCAAAATTATTGAAAGCAAGTGATTGATACACCTATCCTCTGTCCATTTATGTACATGATTTGTTTCTTTGAAAGTCCAATGACACTTTGTTAGGTCATTATAGTGGAACAAAATAACAAAAGCAATTGTTTCTTGTTGGTGATAAACAGTTTTGTTTGATGTCACTGAACACAGGTAGTAAGATCTAAATAGAATAGAATTTAAAAAAAATAATAACCTTTATAAAATTATGGGAATGCATAATTATATTTTCTTTCGATAAATTTAATTTATTTTATATTTTTTGCAAAATTAAATTTATTTTATCATTTTTGCTAGCATATATTTTATTTTCTAAAAATAATAAAAAGTAACCCTGCTGAAATCATAGGAATGCACAACTATGCTCAGTGAGTTTTGTGCACAACTAAAATCATTTTATATTTTGGTTGTTTACTGGAGCAGTTCATATGTATTGAAATATTATGCTATTGTCAATTATGTTCAAGGGATTCTGAATTATTCTTTGTGTAATAAGGCTCTGCATAGAAGTTTCTCTGCCTTTAAAATTACATTTATATCAGAAGAGTTGTTGTGCACTGGCTGTGGTATCTGTGTTAAGGTTAAATTATTGTTTTGAATAACTTGCTGTATTCTTAGTTTTTATGGAATCATGGTATTTTAATAAAGCAAGTTCAGTGCAAAATTCAAAGAATTTTATGATTATCATGTTATTTTCAAAGATAATATATCATGGGAATTTGGTAATGTAATTGAATGTATAATTTTTTTTAGTATTTTCAAAAATTTTTATTTATTATTTTTAAGAAAAAAATCATTTTTTCATGAGAAGATTTATGAGCTCAATTGACTTACCAGTGCTCAATTGACATAAATGAATCAATTAAAATAAAACACACAGTATTAACGTTTCATTTTTTAGAGTCTTTAGGGGCATATTTTTCGATCAATTTTTACTGAAATCTCGTAAAAAATGATTCGAACTCCAGATTTGAGTGATTGAGAGTGCATAATTTTAGTGCCCTGAAAGTTATTCAGGGTACTGAATTCATTTATGCATTCAAAAATGCAATTTAAACAACAAAAAACGTGATTTCACCAAAATCTGTTTACCCTAATTCTAAGGAAAAAATTCAAATGTTTAGACAAAACCAAAAAAAAAAATGATCTTTTTCCAAACTCCCAACAATTTGACCAGGACGACAATCATACAGGGATTTTGGTAATTCGGTTGGTTACAGAACTTGGTGAAACACTGAATTTAGTAGATTGAATACCCTGTAGGGAAATCAAATAGAAGACAGATATCCTAAACTATCTTTTATGCTAGCGGAGAGATGAGAGATGCTTGGCAAGGGGGTGGCCAATGAAACTGAGATAACATGATGAGGAATGTTAAATACAAGCTCACCATTCAACATGCTCCTGCTATAAATTTTCTCTGTTCAAATAAAATTTGTTAAATAGCTTCAGATAACGTTTTTTTATTTTATTTTAAGATGCATCCTCTTACAACATTTTCTAAACCAACCTGCAGACAATTTTCGATTGCATTGACAGTAGAGAAACTAATGCAACGTTTGGGTATTATTTCTAACATGCTGCAATATATATATTTCAACTCCCCATAAATTGAATAGAATTGAACTCAAATCTGCAAAATATAAATGGGAAAATAGGTTGAAGAATAATGAAACCCTAAGACTGTATTTAATAATGGTTTGTTAATATACTTTGTTGAAAAGCTCTGTTGAATACAACACAAGGAGGATTGGAGTGGTTTCCCTTCAGTTGAGAGGAACAATACAAGCATCACTTGTAGGACTTTCTCTTGGATCTTTCTGTTCCATTTTATGTCTTTTATTTATTATCTTGGTACTTTTAGGGAGGAAAAATTGGAAGAGTTGGCTTGCAAGGCCCATTTTAGAGGCAGGTACAGTTTGGTGATTTGGGGTCTAGAAACTTCCATAGCTAATTTGAGGCATCAAATAGCCCATTTATAGGTCAAAACATTGGGAGATTAGCTCCACCCCCTCGATGTTACACTACATTTATATTAATATTTTGTTCCATATTAATACTATTTTTCTTAAATTCATCTTAAAAGAAAACATGGTAAATCAAAACAAGTAAGGAAAGTTGTCATGTGGCCTAAGAGGGTTAAGGTAGGGCCTATTCCTAATTTTTCAATTGATAAGATAAGATATGTTTATTATTGTCCAACAAATGACCAAAAGTAGGTCAATGGGAATGCCTAATACAAAAGTGTCAATACAAAGTGGGAGTGTTAAGGCCACTCCTCTAGAAAGCAAAAGAAGAACAAATCTAATCTATAAGAACTAAGCTCTAGTATTGACACAAAGCCAAAGTGATACAATTCCTTGGTAGATAGTAAGAAGGAAAGAGCCTCATGTCTCCAAGTGCATGTCACTTGAAGACAGAGAAGGGGAGATGTCCTCTTAAGTATCCACTCTCAAATGTGCAACTCAACTCCTATAAAGATGGAAGTATAGAGATTATAAATAATCTACAAAAATTGAAAACAAAGTGATGTTGAATCAGGTGTAGGTACGATGTTGATTGAAAAATAAATGTACACCACAACCAACTCCAAGAAATGCTAGAATTTGGATTGAATATTTGAGAAACAATGTTGGGTTAGGAGATGCAATTTGTACAATAAATAATTATATTGTACAAACATGTACATTGCATGATATTTGGCGTGGTGTTGTGAATCATGGTCGACACATCCATGCATACTACAAAATTCAATTCAATATTAAAAAACCTTAATTAAAATGATAAAGCATGCTAAAATGAATATACTATTAGAATTAAATTGCATATAAATAAAAATTATTACTAATTTATATTTACATAGTTATAGAATAGTCGTATATGTTTATCCATAATCTATATTAGTAGTTTATGCTAGTAATTTATAGCTACGTCACTTAAAATACATAAAAATTGTTCGAATTTTCTAGTATTTAGCTTATAAAAATCGTTGTGACTAAATTTTTTGGCCGCATAGTCACACATTAGTCATTTTTTACTAGTGTTACAAGCCTAAGTGATAGGTCTCAAGTCGCAAGTTCGGAACCAAGACTAAGAACATATCCTACTACAGACTTCTAATCATCAAGGTCACTAGCATAATCATAATCAATGAAACCAACCAACAAAGGAATCCCCCTTGAACTAAAATGAATCCCAAACCGAATTGTACCCCAGATATATCAAAGTACCCTCTTCATTGTTTTCCAATGGCCCTCATGGGGTGTTTGCATATACTAGGTAACAAGACCAACAACAAAGGAAATGTCATGACAAGTATGAGTCAAATACAAATGGATACCAACTAACTAACGACACAAAGTGGCATCTACTTTAGGTATAGTACAAGGGGTAGTAAGTTTGACTCCATACTGAAAGGGAGATGGCGTTGGTTTACAATATTCCATGTGAAAGTGTTGAATAAGGTCAAATGCATACTTAGATTAAGAAAGGGAACTTCTTTCCTTGGTTTGCAAGACCTGGAGCCACAAAAATAATGTAAATGTCCTAAGTTTGTCATTTAAAATTTATTCTTAAGGCTAGATTTAACATGGGTTAAAAGTTTGGAGTCACTACCAATGAGGATAAGGTCATGAACATAAAGAACAAGTATTATGAGATGCTTACCCAATTTCCTTGCATAGACATTGGGGTCAAAATGACACCTAGAAAATCTAGTGGTAAGAAGAAAGCTATCCATTTTAGTATGCCAAGCTCGAGAAGATTGCTTACCGCCATAGAGAGATTTCTTAAGGTGGAAAAAAATATTGAGTCATTTTGGATATAGTTGGGAGGTTGTTACATGTAAATCTATTCTTATAAATCCCCATGTAATAAGGTGAATTTAACATCCATTTGATGGACCTCCCACTTATATGAAGTGACAAGAACTAGAACAAAGTAGATGGAATTCATTTTGGCTATAGGGGAAAATGTTTCAATATAGTCAATTCCTTCTACCTAAGAGAATCATTTTGCAACTAACTAGGCCGTATATCTTTCAACACTTCCATCTGATGCATAATTAATTATATACACTCATTTACATCTGATAAGTTTTCTTCCTTTCAAAAGAGTTACAAGATTCCAAGTATCATTTACCATTAAAGAAAGCCATTCTTCATTCATTGCTACATCCCAATTTGGATGGCCAAAAGATTCTACAAATGTTTTTAGATCATGAGTGTTTGAAACTTGAGCCAAAAGATACAAGGCTCATTGGAACTGTGAATGTGTACGATGTTGATCCAGAGGATCATCGACAAGATCACCACTTGCTTCTCATGTTGTATGAATCCATCTAGGAAGCTATGGTACTAGTGCATGTTCATGTTCAATGGACTCAATTGGAGGAGGATGAGTAGGTAGAAGTGTATTTTCATCCTCATTACCATCATCTCAAGAAGAAGGGGCATGTAACATTCTCATTTCTAATCCGCAAATTAACGATGTATATCGTAAATCTAATGTATGGTTGTAGGCTAAGCAGTGTAATATATAAACATCGTATATTGAAAATAATAAACTAAAATGTATCACTAGTTGCAGGCAGACATAGACAGAGTCATGGGGAATAAGTTTCCACAAGAGAGGGGGGGTCCAAGAAGGGATTATACATGCCTATTAATCCCAAATCACATTTATAAAATTATTTTGCGTGAGCCTTCTATTTTTCCTTTTGATATTTTAAAATCCCTAATCATTGAATACATGTAAGAGGGTTGCTGGGAAAAGTCACCTCACATAGTTATTGAGAGAATGGTGCTAAGTACAATTAACATTGGGGAATGTGAGAGTCAACTAGTATGGGTAAAAGGAAATTCGAATGGGGAAAGAAGGAAATTTTTACATCTTGGGAAAGGGAAAAAAAGAGAGTTTTGAGTGTTAGAGCCTGAAGGAATACATACTGGACATGTAAGACAGTTTGTTGGAGCTATATTTTCATGCAGAATTAGGTTCTCGACTTGTGAGTAAGATTATGTGCAAGAACTTTGCAAGGTGAACACATAAATTGTTGTTGTGATAATTCTTGTCGTGGTTGTAAATTCCTGGAGTCCCCGACAAAGATATTTCCTGACCAACCTATGCTGGAGCCCTAGAGGGAAGTGGGATAACCCAAGGGATTGCATAGCAGAGAAGGGGTTCCCATTCATTGGTTTGTGTAGGTTGACGGAAAAGAGAGTTGGTGGATTGTAATGGATGTAGGAATTAGTTTTATGTGAGGGGAAAATATCTAGCCTTAGGAACCACCTTCTTCTTGTGGATCCATAGCCCCATCTCGGGGGTGACTTGCTATTGAGAACTAGAGAAACAAATCTATGATTGGGTGGAACATATGTCCTATGTAGGTAGTTTCGTATTTTCAAAGATACATGTTATTATTCATTATGTTGTTTATGTTAAATGTTGATTTAATTGGCTATGCATTTTACTCTGATTTTTGAATATATAGATGCTTTTGTGTACTGTTTGCTTAATTGGTTGCATCTACATTTTCAGAAATTGATGTTTGTTGCAAACGATTTTATCATGGTGCATTTCATCTATTCATTTAGTTAATGTGAATCATAATTTTTGTTGGGTTAGTAGTGGATGTGCTACAGAGTGGTACTAGATCCATGGTTTCAACACTAGTCCTGCATAAGTTTGCTACATAATGGCAGAATTTTGATATGTGTGGAGTTGGGTGAATTTTGTTTTTTGCTTAGCATAAGGAATTAGGGTCAAGGTCCCTAATTTTTTACTTTTACATGATGGTGGTTGTGTATGGGGGTTTATTTGACCAATAAAAGGTCTAACTTGGATTAGACAACCAAGTTTTAAGTTTATGTGATGGTCGCTAACTCAACTTCAAAAAATGGCCAAGTGTCAAAAGGAAAGAAATTTTCGGCGATATCGTATATATCACCAAGGAAAAATATTTTTGTGTCCAATACAGAGAGCATCGATGAGGAAAAATATTTTTGCGGTTGATATAGGGAATAACGGTGAAGAAAAATATTTGTGTGGCCGATACAAGGAGTATCGACGAAGGAGTATTCGAAAGAGGTACAAGATTCCAAGTATCATTTACCATTAAAGAATGATATTCTCCATTCATTGCTACATCCCCATTTGGATGGCCAAAAGCTTCTACAAATGTTTCTAGATCATGAGTGTTTGCAACTTGAGCCAAAAGAGACAAGGCTCATTGGAACTATGAATGTGTACAATGTTGATCTACAGGATCATCGACAAGATCACCAATTGTT
>CBVK0101101193.1:0-13238 GCA_900067695.1 Picea abies | reverse complement strand
GGGGGGGGGGGGGGGGGGTTCCAAGAGGGAATTATACATGCCTATTAATCCCAAAACACATTTCTAAAATTATTTTGTATGAACCTTCTATTTTTCCTTTTGATTGTTTCAAAACCTCAATCATTGAATACATGTAAGAGGGATGGTGGGAAAAGTCACCTCAAATAGTTATTAAGAGCATGGGGTTGGGTACAATCAACATTGGGGAATGTGAAAGTCAACTAGTATGGGAAAAAGGAAATTTGAATGGGGAAAGAAGGCAATTTTTACATCTTGGGAAAGGGAGAAAAAGAAAGTTTTGAGTGTTGGAGCTTGAAAGAAGCCATACTAGGCATGTAAGATAGTTTGTTGGAGCTATATTTTCATGGAGAATTAGGTTGTCGGTTTGTGAGTAAGATTATGTGCAAGAAATTTGCAAGGTGAACACATAAATTATTGTTGTGAGATTTCTTGTCACAATTGTAATTTCTTGGAGACCCCGACAACAAGATTTCCTGGCCAACCTAAGTTGGAGCCCTAGAGGGAAGTGGGATAACCTAAGGGATTGCATAGAAGATAAGGGGATCCCAGTCCTTGGGTTGTGTAGGTTGAGGGGAAAGAGGCATGGTGGATTGGAATGGATGTAGGAATTAGTTTTATGTGAGGGGACAATATCTATCCTTAGGAACCACCTTTTTCATGTGGATCCATAGCTCCATCTCCGGGGTGACTCACTATTGAGAACTAGAGAAAAAAGTCTATGATTGGGTGGAGCATATGTCCTCTGCATCTAGTTGCATATTTGTAAAGATAAGTGTTCTTATTCGTTATGTTATTTTTGTTAAATGATGAGTTAATTGGCTATGCATTTTACTCTGATTTTTGAATATATAGAAGCTTTTGTGTGTATTGTTAATTGGTTGCATCTATATTTTCAGAAATTTATGTTTTTCGGATACAATTTTATCATGATGCATTTCATCTATGCATTTAGTTAACGAGAATCATAGTTTTTTTTTGTTGTTTTAGTAGTGGGTGTGCTACGGAGTTGTACCATAACCATGGTTTCAACACCAAGCCTGCATAGGTCTGCTACATAATGGCATAATTTCAATCTATGTGGAGTTGGGTGAAAAAACAATTTTTTCTTAGCATAAGGAATTGGGGTCAAGGCCCCAAAGTTTTTACTTTTACATGATGATGGTTGTGTATGGGGGTTGATTTGACCAATAAGAGGTCGAACTTGGCTTCGAGAGACAAGGTTTGAGCTTCTCTGGTGGTGGCCAACTCAATTTCAAAAAATGGCCAAGTGTCAAAAAGAAATAAATTTTCAGCGATACAATGTATATCGCCAAGGATAAATATTTGTGTATCCAATACGGGGAGCATCAATGAGGATACATATTTTTGTGGCCGATATAGGAAATATTGGTGAGGAAAAATATTTTTGTGGCTGATACAAGGAGTATCGATGAAGAAACTGATTTTTCTAGTGATATAGTGTATGTCGTGGAAGAAAAAGATTTCTTTGGGCCAAACAACGAAGGAAAAAAAAATTCAGGCGTGATATAATATGGACACTAAAGGAAAAAGAAGAAGAAAGGACTGAGAATTTTTCCAGGGAAAGGACTTAGAAAATTTGAGAAAAGGAGTGTATCGACCAAAAGATAAATTTTTGGCCCGATACATTGGCCAAAAGATAAATTTTTGGCTTGAAATGTTGGTGAGAAAAATAAGGAATCTTGTCAATCAAGGGAATAGTGTCATCCAAAAAAATAATAAATCTTGTCAATAAAGGGAAGAGTCTCGACGAGAAAAATAATAATTCTCGTCGATAAATGGAAGAGTCTTGGAGAGAAAAATAATAATTCTCGTTGGTAAAGAGAAGAGTCTCAGCGAGAAAAACAATAATGTTCATTGATAAAGGAAAGAGTCTCAACAAGAAAAAAATAATTCTCGTCGATAAAGGGAAGAGTGTTGGTGAGAAAAATAACAAATCTCATTGATAAAGGGAACAATCTTTACGAGAAAAGTAATAAATATCATCGATAAAGGGAAGAGTCTTGGTGAGAAAATAATAATTCTCATTGATAAAGGGAAGATCCTCAACGAGAAAAATAATAAATCTCGTCGATAAAAGGAAGAGTGCCAATGAGAAAATAAATAAATATCATCGATAAAGGAAAGAGTCTCGGTGAGAAAAATAATAATTCTCACTAATAAAGGGAAGAGTTTCAACAAGAAAGAAAATAATTCTCACCGATAAAGGGAAGATTCTCGACGACAAAGAAAACAATTCTCATAGATAAAGGGAGGAGTTTTAGTGAGAAAGAAAATACTTCTCGCCAACAAAGAAAATAATTTGCAGTGATAAAGAGGACAATATCGACCCAGAAAAATATTGTTGGAGTGATGTATCAATGAAACAATAAATTAGCTGAATGATAATAAAAGAGAATATAATAAGAGAGAAAAAAATAGAGAAGAGAAGAATAAACATAAGAGAAGAGGAAAGGAAAGGAGAAAGATGGATGAGGATAAAAAAAAGTCTGGAGCCAAAAACTTGTTTTGTCCATAATAAGATCATAAAAAATCAAATTCAAATGAAATTTAAAGGGTGTATTTTCAGTGAGTAAGGATATAAAAGTATCAGTGAGGGCCACTGGCCAAGTCTGCTTCAATCTTCCAAAAAACACAAATTAATGGTTTTTCAAGATCAGGGTGGTACTTAGTGATCGAGACCCAGACGACAATGAAATTAATATAGTGAGTCAAAAATGCAAGAATGAATATACCTAGTTGGGATTCTAGTAAAATTTATAAGGTTTTCTATTGGAGATGCCAAAACAGGGCCAAATCCACTATTCAAGGACACTTTTTGGAGATTTTTGAGATCTTTAGAGGAGGAAAAGGGACCCCAAATCACAAAACCAAAAACCATTATTTACTCGACATTTTACCTACTCACCAATCCAAACAACTTTTCTCTGGAGATTTGTTTCCAAATCAGCTTAGTTTGGGAGATAGTGGTTTTCACTAAAATTTCCAAGTATGGAGAAAATGCAAAATGGACAAAGTTGGCAAATCCAAATTGATGCAGAAGTTGGATGGAACATCAAATCGTAAATTTGAGAGTTTCTATGTATTCATAATTAGGAATACTATTAATGTCCAATATAAAAAAAATGTGGTTCTCTCCAAAGTTTCTTCTACAAGGGGCAAAATTTGGCCACTTAATCGGACTACACTAATGAAAAAGGGCACAACTGAGTAGAAATGGTAGATTCAGAAAGCCATAAATTTTATCTCAGAAACCAGAATGAAACATAAGTATAGTCATCGGAAATATAATACAAGGGAAATTATATTTGAAATATTGGAGTCTTGATTATTGTATAAGTTTCCTTTGAAAAATCGAGACAAAGAAGGACTTGTAGCTTAAATAATGACAATTGTACAATATGTATAATTCTAACAATAATTGTTGCATGCACATTTTGCAGAATTAGAGATATAGGTAAAACATCATTGGTTCCTATATGACAAATAGAGATAGGGATGATGCACATGGACCTTATAGCCATGAAGATGAGATCTGAGATTTACATATCAACCTAGGAAATGCATAAACTGAGTCCAATGGGAATAGGAGCAGGGTGGAGTGTGGATTTAACCTTGTACATTATTTATTGCAAACATATTTTCAGTAAAAGAACAGAAAAGATACAATGGAAAATACAAACATTACACAGATATTTTTCCCCTGGAAACCCAAATCGGGAAAACCAACATATTTTATATTCATTCATAGTGATACATTGTTTACAATACAATATACATATAGGATCCAATGACATCCAAAACCCTAGCCCAATGAATTGGATTAGTCAACAACCCTAATTCCTTAATCGAAAATAGAAAACCATCGGCAAAAAACCATGTGTCGAAAAACTGTCCAACAATGGACACGAAAAAAGAGGCAACATGAAAAATGAGTCAAAAATGTGAGACGTTTCCTGAGGCAAAAATAAATTCTCGGGGGAACTACCCCCAAACCCCCGCGCAAGGGGATTTCACCCCCTGGTGCAACACAGACACTTCTACTCATGCATAGAATATAACACATACCCAACATTCTCCCACTTGTTTTTTTCTTTTCATACATGGGGTTATAGGGTTACATAGTCAACAATATAGGGTAGCAATGCCCATGGATCCTCTACACCAAGAGAACTTCTCAGTGCTCAAAGATTTTGTTAATGAATCTGCAAAATTCTTCAAAGTGTCCACCTTCTTCAAGAACACTTTATTTTCTTCAATCATGTTTCTTACAAAGTGATATTGAATATCAATATGCTTTGTCTTTGAATGATAAGTCAGGTTCTTCGCCAGAAAAATTGCACTCTGATTGTCACAATCTATCCTTACATCTTGTTGTACCAACCCAATACCTGAACACAATATTTGTAACCATACTGCTTCCTTACTTACATGAGTGGCTGCCATGTATTCAACTTCTATAGTTGAAAGTGCCACTACAACCCGTCTTTTTCTCATCCAACTTATTGCTCCTCCAAATAGGTTAAACACATACCCACTTGTAGATCTCCTACGATCCATATCTCCAGCCCAGTATGCATCCACAAAGCCATGTATATCCACCACTCTATCCAATCCTGGTCTTCCTTCATAGCACAATCCATAGCTAGCAGTGCCACACAAATACTTGAAAACCCTTTTTACTGTTGTCCAATGCTCCTTCCCTAGTTTTGATATATACCTGCTCAAAACTCCCACTGCATGTGCAATGTCCGGTCTAGTACAAACCATTGCATACATGAAACTGCCAACTGCACTCGCATATGGAACATGATACATGTCCTCCTCCTCTTCATGTGTCTTGGGACACTGATCCACAAATAACTTTACACCAACAAGAATATGAAACTTGACCAGTTTACATTCCTGCATATTAAACCTCTGCAATATTGTCTCGACATATTTTATTTGATTTAACCAGAGTTTCCTCTTTTTCCAATCTCTTTTAATTTCCATGCTCAAAATGAAATTTGAAGCACCACGATCCTTCATGTCAAATTTAGAGGACAATTGAGTTTTCACATCCTGGATAATCTCCTTGTTGTTTCCTATCAACAACATGTCATCCACATGCAAGAACAAATAAATCAAATGATCACCAATTAATTTAAAATACACATAATGATCCTATTTGCTTCTTGTGAAGCCAAGTCCCAACATATAAGTATCAAATTTTTGATACCACATACTTTGTGATTGTTTTAAACCATACAGGGACTTTTTCAGCTTGCATGCGAGCTCCTTCTTTCCCTTCACAACATAACATTCTGGTTGCTTCATATATATTTCTTCTTCCAGATCCCCATGTAGGAATGTTGTCTTCGCATCCATTTGTTCTACTTCAAAATCAAATGTAGCAACAATAGATAACAAAAATCTTATAGAGGTTAACTTGGAAACAAGAGAAAAAATCTCACCAAAATCAATTCCCTCAAACTGAGAATAACCCTTTGCTACTAACTGAGCTTTGTATTTATCCACTTTTCCTTCTGCATTCAGCTTATTTTTAAATACCCATTTGCGTCCAATGGGATTTCTTCCAGTCGACAACTCCACTAGATCCCAAGCCTCATTCTTATCCAAAGATACCATTTCTTCATCCATGGCCCTTTTCAAGAGATTTCCATCCTCTAAATCCATTGCCTCCCTGACAGTTCTAGGATCATCATCAGTAATTGACAAAGAAAAATTTGAATGGAAATCAGATGGAGTATACCTTTCTAGTATCCTTCTTTCTTGAACCGATCTCGTCAATACTGGAGTATGAGGATATTCTTCTTCTGATTCCTGTTCTTTTGTAGAGTCTGATTCATCATCCTTTAAATCAAACTCTATTTTCTATGGTTCTTCCTTACTTGGTAGGACTTCTTGTTTAACAACATCCTTCATTTCTCTAAATACCACATCTCAGCTATACACTACCTTCTTATTTTCTGGGTTCCAAAGATTATAACCTTTGAGACCATCTTTATATCCAATAAAGACACACTTTTCAACCTTCTTATCTAGCTTACTCCTATTTTCCTTTGGAACATGAACATATGCATCACAACCAAATACCTTGAGATGTGTGAGATAAGGTTCCTTACCAGTCCATACCTCTTGTTGAGTCTTGTCATCCAATGTTGATGAGGGTGATTTGTTGACCAAGTAACATGCAATACCTAAGCATGGACCTTTGTTTTTCCATCAGCATCATGTTCATCCTTTCTGCAACTCCATTCTGCTGAGGTGTATATGGAGTAGTATTCTGCCTTGCTATACCACACTTCTTACATAATTCTTCAAATTCATTCCCGCATAACTCTCTGCCATTGTTTGTCCTCAACACCTTAAATATTTTCTTTGTTTGATTCTCAACAAGAGCCTTAAACTCTTTAAACCTGTCAAAGACTTTGGATTTCTTCCTGAGGAAATATATCCAAGTATTCATCGAGATGTCATCTATAAATGAGACATAGTACACAAATTTTCCCAATGATGGGACCGAAATAGGTCCAAAAAAATCACTGTGAACTAGTTGTAAAATTCCTTTTGCCCTCATTGCACCGGAGGGGAATCTTACCTGATTGTTCTTCCTATATAGACAATGTTCACAGAAATAAAAATATAGAGAGAAAATATACATACCTTCAACCATAACTTTACCGTGTAGTAGTCAAAGACCCTTCTCTCTGATATGCCCCAGTCTTTGATGCCACAGCATAACCTTTTCCCTAGAGACTGTAGGATTTCTTTTTTCTTCAACTCCAATATCAGGAACAATGGAACTATTACACCCATCACTAATATTTCTTCCTTGCATCTTATACAGAGTTCCAAACCGAACTCCCTTCAACAACACCATTGCTCCTCGAACCATTCTGTAGGTTTCCTTTTCAAATATTGTTTTTACCCCTGCATCGTCCATTTTTCTTACAAAAATCAAATTTTTGGACAAACCTGGGATGTGAAAAACACCAGAAAATGTTCTAATCCTTCCATATATGAGCCTCAACTTGACTTTTGTTCGTCCTATGATTTTGGTTGTCGAATCATCACCTAAAAAAACATTACCTCCATCATACCTTTCATATTCGCAGAACCACTCCCTATGGGGAGTCATATGAAAGGATGCACCAGAGTCAACCAAAGATGCCTCATGATCTACATCTGTGCTTGAAGAAGCCAAGTACACATCCCCTCCTTCTTCCTTGGAGGCATTTTCTTCTGTAGAGGGAGATTCTTTAGATCCCTTCTTTTTCTCAACTTTAGATCTACACTGCTTCTTGTAGTGCCCTTTTTTTCCACATCTCCAACACACCTTTAAAATTTTTTTGGGATATTTAGATCTACCCTTAGACTTAGATCTCCCACTTGAGAACTTAGATCTATTTCTTTCCTGAGAACGTCCTCTTGCAAATAATGCATCTGTGCTCTGTCCTTCCATATTCTTTTGTCTCATCTTCGTTGATAACAAGGATGAGACCACTTCATCAAACTTCAAAGAAGTTGTATTACTACCTATGACCACATCCAAACTATCCCACGAGTCTGGTAAAGAACACAATAAACTGATACATTTATCTTCATCTGAAATTTTAATCTCAACAGATACTAACTAACTTACCATAGTATTGAAGGCGTTCAAATGCTCTGCCACCAAGCCTCCATTTCTCATCCTCACGTTATACAACTTCTTTCTCAGGAACAATTTATTTATTAGGGACTTAGACTGATACAACTTCCCCAACTTATCACATAAATCCTTGGTTGTAGCTTCCTCTGACACATTCAGTAATACTGAATCTGAGAGACACAGTCGGATTGTGCTCTTTGCCTTCTGATCCAAATTTTTCCAGTCATCTGCTGAAGTTCTTGTAGGTGTAGTACCTGGATATACCGTGATCCACTGATCTCTATCCACCAACAAATCTTCCATCTTGATCTTCCACAGCTCAAAAATTTTCCCATTAAACTTATCGATCTCCATTTTTGAATTTCTTGCCATTTATTTTCACCTAAAAACTCAATACCATAGATCTCCCATTGTAACAAGGCTTATCACAGTCCCGAGACAAACCCTTGAACACAAAGGCGTCCCCCTGAAGCCAACAAAGATCTGATACCAAATGTAGATTTTAACCTTGCACAATATTTACCGCAAACAAATTTTCAATAAAAGAACAGATAATATACAATGGCAAATACAAACATTACACAGAGATTTTTCCCCTGGAAACCCAAACCAGGAAAACCAACATATTCTATATTCATACGTGGTGTTACATTGTTTACAATAAAATATACATATAGGATACATCGGCATCCAAAAACCTAACCTAATGACCTGGATTAGTCAACAACCCTATTTCCTTAACCAGAAATAGAAAACCATCGGCAAAAACCATGTGTCGAAAAACCACCTAAATATGTGACACGTTTCTCGAGGCAATTTTTTTTTTCTCGGGGGCGCTGCCCGTGATGGGGGGCCTAGATGAAAAGAATATAACACATACCCAATAGATATTTCACTCACTCTGAGAGTGAATCATGAAGAAGACAAATTTCTCGGCCTGAGAGATGACCTTCCTGCATTGCTTGGAAAAGATCAAGACACTAGGAGGGACTACCTTGGGTATCCTGTACAATTTCTTGTTTAAAGTAATAATAACAGTATGAGGCATAGACTCATATATAGCATGATGTTTCCATAAATAAGGTTGGCCCAAAAGAACATTACAAACTTTGAGAGGAGAAACATCACAGAATCCCTCGTCTTTGAAGGGCTTGATGTTGTACGACAATCGACATGGTTGGTTGATGCAGATATTGCTTCCTTGGTAGAGCCATCCAATGGTGTAGGGTTGTCAGTGTGACATTTTTGGAAGGGCTAGCCGCTTGACGACCTATGCTAAGATGAGTTTCTTTCGGCTACCTCTATCAACAATGAAATGTAATAAGGTGCCTTTTACCCACATCTATAAATGGAAGAGGCGCTCACCTTCTTCTGGCTCGTCTGGTTTAGTAGGCTGGAGCTTGGTGGTAGCAATGATGGAATTGGGTTCCACATCAATGATCTGTCTTCCCCTTTCTAGTTCTGACTCAGAGTCAGAACTCACATCTGATTCATAGGCTTTCACTTTGGCCACCAGTGAGTGCTTTGAGAAGCATTCAGCCGTGTTATGCCAAGGGCTCTTATGAAAGTCTCACCACTTCTCGGTATATTTCTTTGTCTTTCTGGTGTCCTTCTTTGCTTATGTCTTGGAATGGTTGTCTTGATACTATCCATATTTTCTATGTCCTTTGTTTTGTGGGTTGGGGCCAACCTTTCCTGACTTTTGATGTGAGGGGTTCCGAGGCCCAAATTGTCACATATTTTGTTTGAGCTTCTGCTTGATTTTGACAACATATTGGTAGGTCACGCCCAAGGACGATATGTCCATAAATTCCATTTCAGTCTGGATGTATCTATGCAGAGCATCGCGATACTTGAGAACCAAATTTCTCTCTGAATCTTTAACCCAGCTTGGTGCGCAAGGTATGGAAGATATTTTTGAACTCTGGCACTGCTTGATCTCTTTCTTACCACAGTGTGGTCCATTTTTTATACAAGTCATCATAAATTCCGACAGGGTAGTATTGTTCCTTAATAAAATCCTTGAAGGATTCCCAGGTGGCCGTGACTGTAAATAATGAGGGTTCCTCTGTTTCCTTTTTCTCATAGAAAATTTCCCACCAATATTTGGCATGGGGAATGACTTTGAGGAGAGAAAAAGTAATCTTTTCTCTATTCTAAAAGTTATGGACAAAAAAATACCCTTCTAGTAGATTCAACCACTTGTCTACAACATTTGCATCTATCCGACCTTCAAATATAGGAATATCAAAGTTGATTTATACCTTGAAGGGGGCAGTGCCTCCGCTCGAGGAATATGCATCGCCTATTGGTAGCCACTGAAGGATTTGCGCGAAGCTATCCATCATCTCATTCGTCTGTTGCGTGAGGGATTCCTCAAGAAACATTTTGAAAGAATCTCATGTCTCGTCATCTTTCTTTTCTCCTGCCATGAGAGGTATCTTGGGTATGCAAGAGATTTTTTCCTCAAGAGAAACAAGCTCGAGACCCAATTCTTTGTACCCTAACCTCATTGGGGACATGCATTAAGATGAAAAGGAGAAGGCTGCTCTGATACCACTCATCTATATTTTATGAGTAGAACAAAATGAATATAGATTATTAAAATATGCTTAACACAGAAAAATAGAGATACAGTAAAATTGGTTTTCTATTCAATAAGGAAATAAGTTGAAACTATAAAATGTAGTGGAAAACAAGTTTGTTGGAATGGTGGCACTTTATTTATGAGAATAGATGTGACGACTACGCTCATTCACAAGAAGAATATTACAATGAGGCTCTGAAGGCCTTTTTACAATAAACAGGAATGTCAAAAACCCTAGACATCCAAAAACCTAACCCTAGGAGATGAAGCACCAAAAGTCATGTGGGCCCCGTTTGGGTAAGTTAGTACATCAACTTCCCGAGGTCATAAATTTTGTATACGATCTCCATTTTAGGTGCACGATATCCCGTTGGAAAGGTCACCTGGGCCCCAAATCCCCAAAAAACGTCGTTTAGGGCCTCACAATGGTCCCAGAAGTTTGGAACTTAAAAAACTACCAAAAAATCACCAATGTGGAAAATTGTTTTTCGAGCCAGTGGAATAGATGGGTGGACACCGATATCCACCTAGATCACCGATGCACCACTATCCAATTGGCCAATATATCGCCGCTCTCTACTAGAAAATGAGGAGATCAAGCATCAGATCCAAGAACTGCTCCACAAGGGGCAGATCCGACCCAGCTCATCACCTTGTGGAAGCCCAATCGTGCTGGTGCAGAACATAGATGGGACTTGGTGACTGTGCATTGATTAACATGCCCTAAATAAAATCACAGTTAGGAACTAGTACCCAATTCCCCAAATTGACAATCTCCTTGATCAGATCAAGGGGGCCAAACACTTCAGTAATATTGATATGGAGTCTGGCTACCATCAGGTCCCAATAGAACCAAAAGATGTATGGAAAATTACCTTCAAGTCAAAATAAGGTCTTTTTGAATGGTTTGTCATGTCCTTTGGTTTGAAAAATTCCCCAACAACTTTCATGAGGATGATCAAGGAGAAAAATTACATTTCCTGCTTAAAGGGCCTCCTTCACCTCAATTATATATGAGAGAGTGAGAGGAGAACAATTCCCATGATGCATGTGAGATAAATTGGACTGAGTTTATAAAATTCCATAGGCATGTAAAATACTAGGACTTCCTAGGCAGTCACCCATCCCAGTACTAATCGAGCCCAAGCGTGCTTAATTGCGGAGTTCTAATGGGATCCAATGCATTAATTCTATGTTGTAGGCATGTACATAAGAACATTACATGATTCCGGTAATTAACAAATGAAGATGACATTACATTCCATTCCCCATGAAAAGGGTGAATGTCATGGTTTATCAAAACCCCGGGATCAAAATGGTGATTCGATGGAAAAGGTGGATGGCCACCGAGATCCATGTGAATCATTCCTCCCTCCTTAGGAAGAAATGGTCCCCATTGCATCAATTTCCCTTGGGATATGGGGAGACTTCTGCTAAATTTGAAGCTTGGTGTGCTGCTTGCCTCACTGAAGAAGCTATCATGTTTATCTTGTTGAAGGATGTCATGAACCTGTTGCTGGAGGGGTTGAATCCATTCAACCAATCTAGTTGCATGGTATACCTGAGTGTGCGAGGACTCCGTTGGTGAAGCTGCTACATGAAGAGTATGAAGGGTTATGTTATAACCTTGCTTGATTGGGCAGTGTGGAGGCACCTCCGTAGGTGTAACAAGAACATCTTGGTACTCTTCTATAATCTTGTCAATCTACTTTTGCTGGATATAAAGGTCTTGGGCTAAGGATGCAGTGGTTTCATTTTCCTTCTGTTCACCTTCTGATCGGATTGTGAAGAGGCTAAACTTTGTAGTATGAGAGATTACTTTGTGTCATTGTTTTGGTGGGACAATAGTTGAAACTACCTTTGGTATCCTGTATAGTTGACCCCCTAGAGTAACAATGACACTACAGGGTTGAGACTCATAAATAACATGGTGCCTCCACATATATGGTTGGCCTAATAGAACATCATAGAATTCTAGTAGGGAAACATCACATAATACCCCATCCTCGAATGGATTGATGCCATATGACAGGTGACATTTTTGAATGACACAAATATCTTGACCCTGACGAAGCCACCCAATGTTGTATGGCTGTGGGTGTGGTGTTGTTGGAAAATCTAACTGCTTGACAGCCTCTGCTGAGATGATGTTCTTTTGGCTTCTACTATCAAAAATAAAATGCAGTGGGGTCCCCTTCACCCACATATATGAATGTAAGAGTCTCTCCCCCTACTCAAGATCCTCTTCTGGTTGAATTTTTTTAGTTGAGACAATAGCAGTGGGTTTTGCATCAATGATCTGTCTCCTTTTATCATTTTCTGAATCAGGGTCCAATTCAGGGTTTGGATCTTTATCTTTGAGCTTGGTCACCACTGAATTTATTGAGCGACATTCATCAGTGCTATGCCAAGGGCTATTGTGGAACTCACACCACTTTCTAGTGTCTTTCTTAGAATTCTCGTTACCCTTCTTTTCTTGCATCTGGAGCTTGCTCTCTTTAGGTTTGAATTCCTTTCTCTATCCTTCATTATGTGAGTTATAGTTTCCTTTTTTGTTCTTCTCCCACTTACTATGTCACTTGAATTTATTCTTAATTTTGACTACATATCGATAAGAAACTCCCAATGAGGAGATGTCTAGGAAATTCATCTCTATTTGGATGTACCTGTGTAGACCACTGCGGTACTTCAGAACAAGGTGCCACTCAGAGTCTTTGATACCCAAATTTGAGTGCAAGGTATGAAATATTTCGGTGTACTCCGACACCCTATGATCTCTTTTTTGATGTAGAGTTGTCCATCTCATGTATTAGTCATCATAGTTTTTGACATGGTAGAACTCCTCCTTTAGGGAATCTACAAAGGCTTCCCAAGTGGGTTCTCTCCCAAATAGTGTACATTCATCTGTGGTGTACCTCTCCCAGTAACCTTCCCACCAAGCTCTGACATGGGGAA
>CBVK0101101115.1:0-11772 GCA_900067695.1 Picea abies | reverse complement strand
GGTTTATGGGTTCCACACTGACATTAATATGGATAGGATTGTTGCCTTTGGTTATTGCTCTTGGACCTCTCGTATTCCTCACATATGTTTCCCTCGGGATTTCCTCAATTTGATCCACATCCTATATATCCTCTACCTCCTCTTCATCACTTTCCAAGCCTTCCCTCGCGGGTATGGCTCTCTTCTTTGTGTTTACCTTGTATTGGTAGGGTACTCCACTATGCGTATTTCTAGCTGTCACCATGATCTTCTTGATCTAGTCATCATCCATCATGATTGGTTCCAAGGCTTCTTCCTTCTTTCCTTTATCCACTTCTCCTTCCATTTCTCTTTTTTCTGTCAATGATTCCCCCCTTCCCCCATGCACGTAAGGAAGTTTAGTTGTCTGACTCCATTGTCATTAAACCTTTTTTATAGAGAAATATCTTAATATAAGTATACAACGATCTAATATACCTTCCTCGAGGCCCTCGTAGAAACTCATGCTTTGTTGTGCATTATGAATTTGCGGTATCTACTACAAATTCTGTTATAAAGCCTGCTACAACACTGTCGAGCCAAAAATCCACTACATGGGTGAATTTGTTGTTAACCTGCTGTAACTGCTCAATCTAAACTAAGGTTCACTCTAACTTTCAGATTTGGTTTGTTGCGTGGTTATCCTTCAACCTAAATATCCACTCATGCAATAAGTGTGGAAAATCACAGAAAAAGACTTCATGCAGATCAATAAACACATACTTCTCAAGGTATTTGTGCGATGTTACTCTAGGGTTTATGTTATCTTTATGCACAAAATCTAGCTCCTTTGTCTTCAGCTAGCTTTCGATCTCTTCTTTTGTGGGATTCCATGGTCTCAACATCCCCTTCTAGTGGCACATTATTCTCACCTTTTTGTTGTTCGATTTGGTATTCTTTTGAGCCACCTTCCGCAGATGTTTCCTTCCTTTAACAAATATTTTACAGATCACATCCACTCAATCCTATGTATTTCCAACTGAAAATGGAACCATTTATTGGTTTGATATCTCTGAGTTATACCTTTAACATGACTGACCCGGGTTTAAGTCTACTATATGGTTCCAAAAAAGCCTCTAAAACTATCGTCCCTCCTGGTAAACCAGAAGGCAATGCAGTACATAGGGTGAACTGCACAGTCTCACCCGAGATAGTCTTAATTGGTGACTGCAATACTCAAGTGTTTGCAGTCTAGGATTGAATGGAGATCTAAGAAGTGTGCATTGAGAGTTCTATTTAATTATTAAGCAATATACTCATATTCCCATTCATGCATGTAATGTAATTGGATTCATTCATTCATACATCATTCTAATATCTACTCATAAATAGTAAAAGAGACACAAGCATTCAATCACATAACACAGGTTTTATCATGGTTCACCCCCTCCTAGGCTACGTCCACAAAGATATGGGTCCCAAGCTCTTCTATTATGGTAGTTTCAAAACTACGGTGCCGTAGGATTTACACTTACCTTCAGTCGGGTCGAGATCTATTATGAGGCAGACTAGATCACATTGGGCTTCTTAGCCTGCGATCTAACCCTCTATATATACCCTCCTGACCCTTCTATATCTCAACAACTTACAACATTAGGTCATATCATAGAGTATTACAAACTAATTATCAAAACAAGACTCCTTCCTCCCGTCGTCTCTTCAGACTCTCTAAGCGCAACCCCCTCTAGACCTCCTAGGTATCTATATTTATACATTTTTGTCTCATCAACCATTACAATGTATTACAAAAATCCTAACCCTAATGTTGTTAGGTCTTCCATGCATGCGCATGTCCTACTCTTCCTTCCAGCTGTCACTTTCCTTATGCATGCCTTTCTTTCTAATTTGGCCTGCTGCCAACAGGTAACAAGTATGGTTTCATGGTAAGTGTCACTTTAATATTTGAAGCATTTGAGAATCTTGCAAATAATCCTTTCTTCACTATGGAATTTTTCCTCGGAAATTATACCTTTTGCCTAATTTCACCTTGGTGGTTGTCATTGTGTCATAGTAAGTTGGTCACCCTCCGAAAAAGGGTTTCTACTGGGTAGTTCCTTGAAGGGTTCTTCTACCATTCCCATTCATACTTACCACTTTCTACACTTTCCCCCCTCCATTTCCTCATCTTTTAGGTTTTCAGGATCGTTGACCCCAAGAAGGGATTGTACCTCATTTCATGGGAGGAAGGGGATAAAGGCCTAGAGGTGTTGTAGTTGACAAAAAATTAAAGGCCAATAATTATCCTTCCATATGCTTTCCCATAAATGAAACGCTTCTCCATAAAAATGAAATGCTTCTCGAGAGAAATGAAACACTTCTCCATAAAAATCAAGGACCTTCCAAACATATAATTAATAAATGCCCCACTTGTTGGGGAAATGCATTTTGCGGTGCCTCTTACTTTCCATTGCATTTGGAACTTTGTGTGTTTCTAACTTCAAGTGGAATTGAGGTACTCTTTAATTTCCATTGCACATAGTACTCAATGTTAAAACCATAATAAATTAATGGTAATAAATGGGCTTGAAAAAATATTGCATCGTGGACGAAGGGAAAGACACCCTCCACAAATTCACCCATAAATGAGACAATACGAACCCTTGTATGTAAAGAACCCCATGCCTAGTATTCTTTCCCCAATCCACTTCATATTCATTACATGACTTAGATGGGGTATTCTTGGGAAACATTCATTGACTTGGGGATTTGCCTACCTAATAGGGCACCTTGACACCCCTCCAATAACTAAATTTGGAAAACTAAATAAGGTCTTTGAGCATTTGTTTAATTTGAAAAGGGGGATTTGATGCACATGTTTGGTTGGTTCTCTTATTATATGTGTCTTGGAATGATTCATATGACTTGTGGACCCTTGGAGGGTGTACTTGTTTTTCTTTGCAGGGCCTTTCTTGGTGAAAGCTATTCATGCAGGAACTGTGTCACTTGGACCTTCATAAGGGCTTGGGAGCCCATGAGATGGATTCCAGACCCCACATCTGGGACACCATTGCTGATGATATTTTCATGTGAAAGATAAAGGACGTTGCTTTTGGAGACATCTTAGCATCATTGGAGGATGAGATTGCACCCTTATCCACCTGAACGCTAGCCTTTTGAGGCCTAAGACATCACCTCTTATCCCATGAAATCACCTTGGACAACAAGGGTTTGATGGTTCAGAGGTGGTTTGACAATAGGAGACACATGGCATGTCACTTTGGCACTTGAGGGAATGACACATGGCCTTTGAAATCCCAACATTCCACCATTTCATAGTTGACCTCACACTTATGAGTCCTGCATCACCCTTCTAGGCCATGACATCACCTTATTAGAGCTATTATTATGTAAATTTTATATTTTGAATTTATGAAAGATAAATTAGAGGGGTCAACCCTCTTATGTTTTGTTGCGGACAATTTAAAGTGGAAAAATTGGTTTTCAAGGCCTCATATATATAAAGGACCTTGACATTGCATTTTATCATCACAACTTCTCATCTTTTGTGAGAGAAAACATATCAAATTTTCACCCTTTTAGGGTTACTGTGTCATGTCTCCTTTTTTGGGTTCCCCTGTTCAATAGTCGAAAATGACTTTCGAGGCTTGTTAGTGAAGAAAAAAAAAGGAAGTCAAGGGTTATTTAATGTCTCTTAGTTAGGAGATATGTTTTTTAAAGTGACATTAATTAAAAAGGAAATAAAGTAACTTTAGATTAATAAATTACTTAAACATTATTAAAAGTGACTTTTAATATTAAAGTGAAAAGTAAAAGGGGAATAAGGGTCATGTTTGACTTAGTCAAAAAGGGGAAAGTTCTATAAGGCATAGAAGAAGATTAAAATAAGGGGTTGCGCTTCACTTTGGATTATGTTTTTGGATTGTTCTTTTTGGAGTGGTATTGGAGCCAAGGTTTTAGTTGGGGTTTGGAAAATCCCTTCCATTGCAGTTTAGCTTCAGTGGTGAAATATCCACCCTAGCTAGACAAGGAGGAGGATCCATCCAGGATATTCAACTGAGCTTCATTTGTGGGTTCATATTAGTTTGGAGGTGCAGATTCATGGGATTTTATGGTGGTGACCATGCATGGGATTTTCACTCAGTGAACTTGTGACATAGCACCTTCATTCACAGGATATTAAATGATACCCTTAATTTCACTAGATATTGATAAATTCCTCCCAAAATCCTTTTGTTGAACCTCCTTCCAATACATCTTTCCAATAAAATAAACCCCTATTTTTACTAGATACCCCAAATTCCCCCCCCCCCCAAAAAAAAAAAAAATACCCACAATATATTGACTTTATTTTTCACAATTTAAAAACCCCCATTATGAATGAACGTGATAAGATATTGGTCAACAAGGTGAATCCCCCGTTTGACTATGACATCTTCCAGGTTTTTGGTTTGATATTGTGTGTTTTCAATGATGTACTACAACTACCATAGAAACCATTATAATTTGTACATTGGGTTCCATGCATAATAAAATACCCATGTGTTTTCTCCATATTATGAGTATTTGAATTGAATGCAACATGTTTGAGAAAATGTTTATTGGTAGAATATGTTTCCAATCATATTAGGCCATAAAGAATACCTTTAATGAAAATTGTTTTACGGAATCACTAATATCCTATCTAGCATAGCTGAGGATATTACAGTGGTATCATAGTTAGTGATATTTCCAGCATGTGAGTATTCTCTTTATTGTTATTTATGTGAATTCCCTTCGATCTCATAGGGATTAGGGATAAAAGTTTATTCTCTTGAGTTTACTTGCTTTCTAGGATAATCTTTCATCAAGAAAATTGAGTTTAATGTGTTGGACGAGACCCTTGTTGGATGGGTCAAATTCTATTTCGTAGGGGCAGAGTCTATGGATGTTTGGGGTCATCTTACCTTGCTGACCGAATTTTGGGTTTACTAGGTTGAATTTCCTTTTCCAGGGGTCAAGAAACTTCAATAGATAGTTGAATCTCCTTGTTGGAGTTTGTGTTCAAATAGAGGGGGCACATATTCCTTATGTTGGGATGAGTTTCATTACCCAAGGACCAATATCTTGGTTTCTAGATCAAGTTGGTCTTTGGGGCCAATTTCTTTACTTGCAGGGCCAATTTGATTGGGAGGTTCGTCAACTTGTTGGGAGAACCAATTTGTATCTATTTGGTAGGTCGATTCATCATATTTTATTGGTCATATAGATCTATAGCATCCATGAGGATTTTGGGTGGAGGTCTATTGGTCATATAGATCTATAGCATCCATGAGGATTTTGGGTGGAGGTTGTGGTGCATAGGAGGGTCACTGGGAAATTTAGGAGGATCGAAACCCTTCCCATCTGTTGAATCATGGATAGTAAGGTGTCATGGAGGCACTAAAGAGGGCCACAAATTATTGGTGGAGTTTCACAAGGTTAAGAGAGGGTCGTGAGCCCCTATTTGCATAACTAATATCTATTAGGGATCTTTATCAGGATGCGAAATAGAAGAAGAGACTTGTGGTCTCCTTTGGGACAACGCATTGGAAATTTCAATCAGGGATGAGTGCCATTTCTATGGAGTCATGGGAATTGAGAGGGAAACAAGCTATTTGGGGGAGTATTAGAGAAGTATTAATAGTTATTGAGGAGGGAGTGGAATCATCTCTATGTTTTGGTATTGATATTCTGTGATCATTAGATAATTGCAGTTGTTGCCAATGATTATATTGTTTCCATCTAAAATAAAAATGCCACTACTATCTCTCCCATTTCATGAGTAATTTTAGGTGTATGCAATGTGTTTGATGTAATTTCCATGGTTAGATTACATGAATTTTTTTTGTAATAAGTTATCAATCTAGTTTTGGCATTGAAACCTATGTATGCAAACTATCTAACAAAAATACTCATTCAGAACACAACACATAACATAATATCCTAGCCTATCTCTATTGGGGATATTATAGTGGAAATCAATGAAAAGACATTTTCATATTATTTCCATGAAGTAACCAAAACTTATTCTAGAAATGTAGTTCTTTAAGAAGATAAATCCATAATGTTTGGCTGAAATTTTGAGGAAGATGGAGGTAAATAAATACATGCCTTACTACCGGGAGTATCTAACATTTGGTGAGGAGATCCGTGCATATATTTTCCCTTTAAAAACTATTACACCCTCTTGTATGAAAGTTGTCCCAAGGATTTGGATGAGGGTTATTTTAAAATATTAGGGCAGGAAGTGAAGAAGGATGAGCATGAAGGAGAGGTGGAGGAGCATGCATCTAGCCATGAGGAGGATGTGTGCATAGAGGAATACCAAAAAAAATCCTATGATACATAATCAAAACTAACTGATGAGGCCAATGACACTAGTGTGCCAGATGGAGAAGATTAGGATGCAAGATCTTGTCCTACTTTTGATGACCATGCGGAAATGTTCCAATCAGTCGATGTTGAGGAACCAAAATATTTTCTTGTGTATGATATTTATGATGACATGGACTCAACACCTCATCCTATTTATGACATGTATGATTATGCATGAGCGAAGTATGGCAATGAAGAGGATGATTTGGTGAACGAGAATGGATCATGAATCATGTATAAGGAGGATAGTCCACGTGAGGCCCATCATTGCATAATAACAACTAGTGATTCAATTGGTCCCCTATGTAACAATTCATGCCATTTTGATGACATAACATTGCATGATTTGGAGAACCGACTATTGGTGATAGAGGAGAAAACTGTTAAAGTGTTGATGAGGGTAGATGGTGCTCATAATTTTATTGAATAACTTATGTGGAAAACCTAGTTGGAGGAGAGGCAAAGGGGAATTCTAGATGGATTCACTAGTACCTAATTGTGCATCATCAAAGAGGCGCTAGAGAATATGAAATTCAATTACTTGTAGTTTTTCATGGATAGGGACCTTTCTATAAAGTTCAACAAAGACAAGGAAAAGGAGGTTGAGGATATTTGTTACTAGCTGAGTTTGGAATGCTCGTAAACATTGACAACAATGAAAAATCCATCATATTTAGTAGTCGTGACACATGAGGGCATGAGTGACACTCATGATTTGAGGGAGGATCCTCTTGTGAAAATTTTGAACAAGGATCATTCAGAGTTTTAGGTGCTTGAGGAGAGGTTTGACGTAGAGGGTTTTGACCATCTGCCTATTTTTCATTATGGGGATCATGAGTTGCTTCTGTTGGATATCCCATTAAAGGCTCAAGGCTTAGATATGGAGGAGACAGTTGAGCACATTTCTTGTGGACTAGGATGCAAGGAAGTATATGCATCCATGGATTGGGTGGACATGTATATGAAAAACATGAGCATGCTCTAGGATACAATTATAGATGACATCAGTAGAGTGATGGATACAATAGAACCTACAAGATACAACAAGGTACATGATGATTCAGTGATAGGAAACATTATGCATGGCTATTCATTGGAACTTGGTAGTGTGCATTGGAGTTGTGGGGTGTCTCCTCCAGGGAAACCTCCTAACAAAGTACTCAAGCATACCATTGAGTTGAGGTTACCCAGGATTGGTTAGAGGATGGGTAAGACTTAGTAAGTAGCATATCCTTTAATGATCGATCTACATTTGGGATATCATTAGATGAGGGTTAGGGCCTAGGATAGTCACAGGTCTTCTTATATATTTTATTATGACCTCTCGGTCATACCCTTGGGTTCGACCAACACACTAGTCACTTTCCATTCTTGTAGGCAATGGAAGAGGAATCTATCATTGTTATTTGATTCCCTCATCATATATAGTGGGAGATGGGAGTTTCACTTGATTCAGTTGGATGAGACAGGTGGCATTATGGGCATGTCAGAGGTGTTTCATTTGGACCATGTGATATGTGCACAAAGTGCACAAGAAGATATATAAGATCTATTGGATTGGTTCATGGAAATTTCAGCAGGAATTGGGAGTGATGGACTTCCAATTTGGTGGTGGGATCCTGAAATTTATTGGAGTGACAGATTTCTTCAGATGATGAGGTTTATAGATAGGATTGTGACAGTGACTAGTCTGCATCATTTTGGGGATGTTGTGGGAGGAGTTTTTGAGACTTGTTCTATATGGAGAGGTGTATTTTCCCTCACGATACGCATGATCGAGTCTATCCATGTATTGGTAGGCTTTGACATTGTTGTGTTGGTTTTGTCACCTTGGTGAGAAAAACAAAAAAACTTTCATGCCTAGTTGGGCCTGATAGACAATACATAAGTTTGTGAGTGGGTTAAACAAGCCAAACACATGTAATAAACAAATTTCTTTAAGGTCATGATCTGCGTACAAGTTCAGCCCTAGCTTGTTAGTCTGTAGGGTATTATTTCCCAACAACAGTTAGGAGCATACGTATAGCCGAAATACATCAATTTTTCTTTTACTAAGAGTGCCATTGTAATGAAGAGTTTTGAGAGGAACTGCAAGAGTGATCCGTCGAAGGGAGAGGGAAAATTGTGGGACCCAAACATTTCTCTAGGGATAGAAAGAAAATCTATGTACAAACGAGGTGGGCATGCCCCATGCTCGTGTCATGTAACCAAAATGTGAGACTGTAAATGAAGATGTATGTTGGTGTAGATAACTACAACACCCTTTAGGGAAGTTGATAACAGAATATGACAGTTCTAAATGGTGAACATACTCTGAAGTGAGGCAAGGACGCCTATAAGAAGTGTCGATGACTTGTAGGAATTGATGGCCTAACGAATTCAGAGGTCTTCGGCTGATATAAAAAAACTGCAATAGTTTCACAATAAGACCCACCATAACATGAGATTTTGCTGAAGTCAAATGTTATGGGGGTCAATGGAATCAAAGAGCAATGATGATTCTCTCTGTGTTGTCTGAGACTCCTGATTGTAAAGGTAATGAGAGTCAATATATTGCCGCCATTCTAGAAACTGTGTTGATGTCGACAGAAAGGGAGGCACGACTCCAAGAAGCAAAGGGATTTGTGAAATTTACAAAGATGAGATCAGGAATTGGCATGTAACATGGACGAAGTCAATATGTGGTGAGACTCAATACTTCTCTTGGTTGGGGAATGTTGAAGGATGATTGGAAATAACCATAAAATTGTATCTAGTGTAAGGGGACGACTAGATATGGGGTTAAACTGTGCTAGAGGCTTGACAAAGTGGACAAACTTAGAGATCATGGGTACATGGATTTTGGGATACTCAGGGTTCATGAACGATGTCGGAATGAAAAAAATGGAGATTGGATGCCCCAACCAAAGGTGACATGGGTTGCATTGTTGTGAAAAAAGAAGGTCATCAGAGGTGATGACAAAAAGATAAGAAAATGTTGGAGATAAAGGATTTTTACAATTACTAAATAAATAAAGAATAATTTGGGATGAGTGTACAAATACAGAAACGGGTGCCCCAATGCGAGATGTCTTGTTCTGTGAGGGCACAAGTTGCGAAGAGAACTGATGGAGGGTGGGTGCCCCATGGGTGGGTTTTTGTATGAGGTAAATGAATGGAGAGAAATCTGCGGATGGGAAAACTGATTGTGGATGAAATAGAAGGTTCATGATAATGCGGAGGTGCAGTCAGATAGAACCAAGACAAGATAATCTGGGATTCCATTGGGAAATATAGCAACATGATAATAAGAAGTATGTGGCTTATTCTCGAGATTGCATAAGACTATTGGGACTCCCATCCCTAGTGGGTGAAATAAACATGAGTGTCAAAGTACCAAGGGAAACTATGAATGGGACAACTCATGTTGAAATCAACATGAGTGTCAAGTTGCCAAGGGGAACTATGAATGGGACAAATCATGTGGGGGAGAGTGCTACCAGGTGATAGTACCAAAATGCAACAGAGGTGACTGTGCTACAGAGCCGTATGTCTGGACCCTAAAGGTGAATGTCAAAGGGTGTGATTGGGAGATGTAATTGATTTTCAGAGGGAATAATTACATGCCAGTGTCAAACATATACCTGAAGGAGTTGCGTTGTTTGTGATGACCAAGTACCTGCACACATAAAAACCAAATACTCGACATGAACAATATCTGATGATAAAGAACATATAACAACTATTTGATAATTTTGAACATGAGCATGCTTACCTAGACATGACGTGGCCCTTTGAAACGTAGCACCTACATTCTTGAGTCCAAAAGGCATGAAACGATAAGAAAAAGTACCCCACGGGGTAGTAAAAGTGGTTTTATATTGATCTACTGGATGGATTTGGATTTGATTGTAGCCTGAGAACCCATCCATGAAGGACAAAGCCTCATGGCTGACACATTCATCAATAATTTGGTCAATGAAAGGGGTTGGAAAGTTGTCTTTGGGACAAGCATTGTTGAGATCATGAAAGTCGGTGAAAACATGAATAGTTCCCTATTTTTTGTTAACAGGGACGAGGTTGGAAACCCATGAGGTATACGCAATGGGGTAAATGAACCCAACAACACGTAACTTGTCAATTTCGGATTTGATAGCCGCAGCTTTGGATGGGTGAAGGGGGTGTTGCTTTTGATGAACAAGGGCGACATCTCTCCATGTGTCGATGCGATGTTTGACTATAGATGGATCAAGGTTGGGAATATCCTTATATGACCAGGCAAAAATATCTTGGTATTCCTGAAAGATATATTTGTAAGCTGTGAATTCCTCAAAGGAGAATGCAACGCCAATGGTCATTTCTTCTACGATTCTTGGTTTGATGGAAATGTTGATTTTGACAGTGGGGGAGATATTGGCCATGTTTCCTTCTTCAAAAGCATCTAGGGTAGGGATAGGGTTGTTGAACCAGTCTATATGCCCTGAAGGAATAAAATCATTGGTTTTGATTGCACATATGAAGACTTGGCTAGGAGGGTGAAAGGTGTCCTTTCAGAAAAAAATATCTCGGTGATGGAGCGCATTCCATGGGAAATCGGGGGTAGTGAGTTCCTCTAGGATATCTTCGTCGCAGTGGAAAATGCGAGAATACAGGGGATCCTTGGAGGTGACAAGGAGAACTATCAAAGTGTGATTGTCCTTAAGTGTCGAGGAAGTTGAAGGGATATTGAGGTTAGGGTGCAAGGGACTACTACTCATAAATAAGATGTCATGATACTATGGATGGTTCCTTGTTCGCTCAGGTACCTATTAGGCTCCAATCTACTGATGTAAATTAGAGTGCAAATGATTGTCAATCCATTCCATGGGAAATCGGGGGTAGTGAGTTCCTCTAGGATATCTTCGTCACAGTGGAAAATGAGAGAATACAGGGGATCTGGGGAGGTGACAAGGGGGATTGTGAAAGTGTTATTGTCCTTAAGTAGAAAATACGTAGAGGAGATATTGCATACTGGGCGCGATGGCTCTCTTGACATAAACCAAATGTCCAGGCACTGTGGGTGATAAACTGTGGTAGGGGGAAATATTTCCCATCCTCTGTCAGTTGATCTATGAACCATGGAGGGATGGGAAGTGACTCAGGTTCAGGGGAGGTATTACTGAAAGTATCTAGGGAGTGTAGTACCAGTGGTGATGTGGTCGGATGTGGTTGAGCAAGGGTTGAATGACAACCTCGATATGCAACAATCAAAGGACATTAGTATGTAAAGTGAGCAAGTGAGTTACAAAGAGTGCAAGGGAATATCATCTATTTGGGGAATGAGGAAGAGACATAACAAATGTTAGTGATGTGAGCACTAGAAAGTGGTGGTGGAGAGTGTAATGATCCCAAGCCAAATTCTTTCTTGGAATCACTAACTAC
>CBVK0101101096.1:0-17791 GCA_900067695.1 Picea abies | reverse complement strand
AATCGAGGGCTGGAAATCCAGAATCAAGGACTTAATCAAACTTTTTCATTCCATCAGTTTTGAACATATTTTCATAAATTTTAATATGGAAGCAGATCTTCTTTCAAAACAGGGACTAAGAGAACTAGAAGGCAGAATTACTTATTATCTATGGACCAATGGCATTAAAGGACCCATAAGACATCTTAGCCTTCACCAGTCTTCTGATTTTGAGGCTTATATCTTGTATTTCAGTGCCAGTTTTAGCATATCTGCTTCAACTATTTGTCTTTTTGTTGAAGATACGGGTGATCTCTTTATTATGATCATTGTTTCGTATTATAGGGTTTTGTTTCTAGTACTTTTTTGAACTTTCTGGTCAGAGTACTCTTTGGATCGATCCTAGATATGGATTTGCAAGATGTAAACAAATTATATTTCTAATATAATTGAGCAAATTTTCTATTGGAAAAAAAAGTTGGACATAAAAATAGAAGAAACATTCATTCATGAATGCTAAGATTGTTAACTCATTGGAATTGAGGGTAAACAAAGCCCCAAGCTACTTCAAGTACAATGTTATAATGATTTTTCCAACCAACGAGTTGGCATCTTTTTTTATATGATTTATTTCCACAAATAAATATATTTTAATCTAACAAGAAAAATATATAAGTAACAATGACTTTTATATAGAAAGAACTCACCAAAAATAGCTTGTCAATAACTTGTTAAGTTTGTTGTTAGTCATGTCATCCAACATCCTTGTATGATTTTTCATCGTCACAAGAGCTAGTTTGCATATCTTTTAGATGCCTCAAAACCAAGAAACCCAACAACCTTTATAGCATGCTCAATCTATACATTTATATTGGTTGTAGCAGAATGTAAGGGAGTAGACATGTTTGCAACCAATGAATGCCACTTTTGACATTCATGTGAGTGGTGTACACGTAGTCAGAATATCTCAATGACATTTAAGATAAAATGCTATAATTGAAACGATAATGGCATTGGATGCACCCAACACATATGGAGCATGGGACTTCCATATGAAAATTTTTGTTATCTTAATTTAAAAGCTCTGTACTCAAAATAGGGGCGATCTCCTATCAAATTGACCCACACTCGATATAATCAAGTCACTTTCTGGCTAGAATGCTTATGAGTTATATGCAAGGTTCTTGTGAATAGTTAGTAAATCCAGGCATGACCGAATTTTTACTAGATACACACGACGAAGGAGGGGACCTCGTTAACCATATCTTTCATTGGAAGGAGACATATACGTGTTGTTTCATTCCAAGGTACTTTCCCTCTCTCTTGATTAAATGTCTATGTCAGTAAAAAATTTTTAAGTTGGATCGGAAATTTCATAGTTGTTTGAGCATTAAATATGGAATTAGATGGAATAGCTTTTGAATTATTGGAAGATTAAAAAGTACAATACGAGAATAATGTCCTCAAATTATGCAAAAATCAAAGGCAATAGACTAGTACCTCGATCTTCTAAACAACTCTATAAATTTAAGTTAGCATACATATAAACCTTGAAATCAGTGAAATGAATCCTTCATTTCCACATAAAAGATTAACCAAAAATTTAATGTTGAAATGAGATGGTACTCATTGGGATGAGATGAATTTCATATTCTAGAAAGGCAAAGTGGGAATCCACTAACCAAGGATTGTTGCACTACCATCTTCTTCAACCTAATTGCATTTATAACCTTCTAGAACTTATTTTCCATGGCTTTTCAAAGCTTCTTAATGCTTCCAGATGTCAATATGATTTAGTTGGCATATGAATGTGGATATGGTACTCTTACTTGCAGATGATTTCCAAAGTCTATTTCTCAACAACCTTAGCAACATGATTTGCATCATCAAGCACTCGACTTGGAATTGCATAAACAACATGGAATTCAACCACTTGGGTTCCAGTCCCCATTCTATCCCATAAGACTATGTAGACAAAGAAAGTTCAGCCATAAGGAAACACACCATCCATACTCTTCTTACAACTCACCTTTGAATGATATTTTAGCATAGCGGTTGTCAATCTACAACCTTATGTTGTTTAAGATGCATTTGAGCTAAAGCCCACCCTTAAGGAAACTGGAGATTATTGGAGTTTAATGTGTTGGATCTAAGTATAGACAAGCTAATGAGAACAAATCTTGTGGATTGTTCTATTCATTCTACAAATCTTGTGGATTGTTCTATGCATTCTATATATTCATGCTTGACATATTTTTTGTTTGAGGGCATTTTCAGAATTATCACATTCATTTTTGAATCAACGTTTGGGACTAGACTACTATGGTCCATCGTTAGGAATAATATTTACTTAATATGTATGAGCAATGCACGAAGATCCTACACCTCCTATTCATGGACGATGCGTTGATTGTGTCGAAGGCCTGTCTAGCTGAGTGGACCATGATTGCTGCTATATTGAAAGTTTTTCAAAAAGCTATGGGGTTACAGATTAATGAAGGTAAATCTACTTTCCATATGGCTAGCATGGAGGAGGTGGATATGTTTCCCTTCAAAGATATCTTTCCGTATGTTTTCAAACCTATTGATTCGGGCCTCAAGTATTTGGGTTGTTTTCTTAAACTGAACTGTTACAAAGCCATGGACTGGGGCTGGCTCATTAAAATTTTTGAAAAGAGACTAGATCATTGGTGTAACAATTGGCTCACTATGGGTGGCCGCTTGGTATTGATTAAAGCAGTGTTGGTCAGCCAACTGGTTTTTTGGATGTCAATGGATGCTATCCCATCTTCAATTCTTAAAAGACTTAGACAGTTAATCTATACATTTCTTTGGTCAGGGGTGAAGGAAAATAAATGCATTCACCTTTGTAATTGGGACAACCTAACAAGGCCAAAAAAAGTTGGAGGGTGGGGGATAAAGAATTTGGAACTCTTTAGCAAAGCTCTGGAAGAAAAATCATTATGGTGTGGGCTCTCCACCGAGGGGATCTGGCAAAAGGTCATAAAAGAAAAATACTTAAAATTCATCTCTGCTTCACTCTGGTTCAGATTGGAAACAAACTCTTAGGTTGATTCCTCACTTGTCTGAAGGAATTTATTAAAATCGAAGCCTTTACTAGACCATTGGCTTTGCTAGAAGACAGGTAATGGTTGCTTGATACAGGTGGGCAGGGATCAAATTATGGGCCTAGGCAAATTTTCCTATCTGTCGGTACCTTTAATGAATGCTATAAAGAGTAGTGGTTTAACCTTCCTTTATCAAGCAAGGAACACATCTTCTATTTTTCCTCCAGTGTCATATTGGAAAGACTCTTATCCGTTGGGCCTAATCGGTGACCAAACACTCGAATGGGATAGGTATAAAAGAGCACTCACGGGAGTTAGTATTCTTCTAGGTCCTTTGGAGGATGAGATCAGATGATCCAGGGGAGACGATTTAGGCTTCCCTACGGTTAAAAATCTGTACAGAGCTATGTCCGAGAGTTTGTGGGATCCAACCAATGGTGAACAGGTTTTAAAACTATGGAAGTGGCAACTGGAATTGAAACTAAAATGTTTTTTTTGGATGCTTTTAAAAAGGAAAATTCTCACTTGGGACACTTTGGTGGCTTGCGGATGGGAAGGGCCAAGTATTTGTGTTTTGTGTCATTGCAATCAAGAGTCCGTCTATCATCTTTTTGTTACTTTCCCATTCACTCGGTAGGTTTGGACTCGTATAGAAGAGACCTTAAACATTTTGTTGAAATGGGAGGGCCTTTCGATTGACGACTGTCTCACAGCTTTGGAAAAACAACATCACTCCCTTATTACCCTACCAACAGTTGTTTGTTGGTGTTTATGGCTCGAACGTAACAATCTCCTCTTCAATGATGGTTCCACTCTCCCGCTGGTGGTGGCAAAAAAGTCGTTGCTGAGTTATAATGCAAGTAAGGTTATACAGGGGGCAAAAACTATAGTAAAGATAAGAGCATTGCCGAAGCTACAGGGGATCGTGGGTTGGTTCGATGGTGCAGTTGTTAGTAATAGACAAATTAGTGGGGTTGGTGGTGTCATTCAAATTGAACATAATTCATTTATCAAGTGGAATTTTAACCTGGGTGTAGGCATAAACAACATGGCGGAGCTGATTGGAGTGTGGACAACCCTCTTACTAGCAAAAATTCACAATATCCAGTTGATCCAAATCACTATGGACTCCAAACTGGTGATAGATTGGTGTAATGGCAGAGGCAGGCTCCATAGCCTGGCGCTGGAAGGCTGGAAGGATCGTATAATGAGGCTACACATCCATTTTAACAATTTATCCTTCACACACTCCTACATGGATTTTAATAAAACATTAGATGATCTTTCAAAAAGAGCACTCTTGGATAGCGAGTATATTGGTCAGATCGTATATATTAGGTGGACAGTCAATGCGCCTGGTACCACACATCTCATTAATGTATTTTGACCATTAATCCATGATCAAGGTAGAGTCTATCTGCAGGATGGAGGCAATGTTTTTCTCTTGCTACAGGAGTACAATTTTGATTTGTAAATGGATCCCTGCAATCAGGGGCAATCTCTAATTATAGCTGTATTTTGGTTGATCGATAATCAAAACTGTGATATCGGGCTATAGTGCTTGGTCAATGACCGTCTAACTAGCTTTATCAACCTTATAAAGATGAGAATAAACAACATTGTAATTTTCATATTGACTAATATAAGTGAAATTTTCTTGACTGGAAAAAGTGAAAGAAGAATTTTTACTTAACATGTATGATGAATGCACAAGATGCAAATGAGATACTTATTACTATTTAAGTGAAAACAGATTTTTTTACTTAACATGTACGAGGAATGCACAATATGCAAATGAGGTACTTATTACTATTTAAGTAATTTAATTTGGATGATTTCATGTTTTTAGGGATTTTATTTGTCGTAGTCTAAATGTTCTACGAAACGACTCTTCTCCGATGATCTTTTCCGGGGACATTTGCCCGAAATCCGAGAAGAAATTGTTAGATCTGTAGATTTGAGTGATTAGTTCTATATAATCCAAGTGTCCCAAGGATTTTTCAGCATGTTGAATCCATTTCTGCGATTTAGAAATGGATTTTAAACAACAAAAAATAGTGATTTCGTGCAGATTTAAGTCACCAGATCCTGTAAAAAAAACCATTTAGTGGAAAAGTTAGACAACACCGTTTTATTTGGATGATTTCATGTTTCAAAGCCTATTTTTGTACTATATCAAATTGTAACAAGTGGAATGATTTAGGTTTTAACTTTTTAATTGTAATGAATATTGTGGGTTTTACAATGGCTTTTTAAATACTTGTAAATGTGGTTTGCAAATATAAACTTCAGGCAGGACGGTTTAGCATATATAGCGACTAAGAAAACATTGTTTTAGCATATCAAATTTTAATGATATTATGTATAGCTACCATACCTCAGAGATATGGTTTGTTTGCATGATTTCAACATGTCCAATCTAGTGGTTAACAACCACATCCAACCCCTAGTAAATATTCATGTTCCATCTAAACACACAAAAAAATCCCCAAATGTTCAAACAACATAACAACTTGAGCTCACTTTGGCTTTTCCTTCCTGTTAGCGACATTTCTTGTACTAGGCACAAGAGTATTCGGGTCTGCAAGTTGTACAAGGAGCGCCCAAGCGCAGCATGGAAAAATCTCAAAGGCCTGTTGCCTGAGGTAGTTTGTCCACTCCTCTCACCAAGTCTTCAACCTGCTCATTTTCAAATCAACCCACTGACTGAAGTTAGATCAAGACCTCCTTTGCTCCTCACATGCCGGATCCAATCCCTGAGTTCAAATGATATCTTCCCGAGTCTCTACCCATTTGATCACCCATTAAAAATATCGTGACCTAAAACTGATGGGCGTCGGGCTCTGCTCCTGCTGCAATCTAGGAGTGACTTCCGTCGCCAACACTTCCCCCCCACTTCAAGGTTATGCTAGTTATTTATTATGATCTAAGTATGGTATAGTTAATACTTTATTTTTACATATTCGATAAAATATAATACTACTGATTTGATTATAATAATAATATTTACAAATGGATTGGAGGATAACATGGTCATCTAAATCTTTTTTGTTGGTATTGATAGACGGATTAATAAGGGTTTACTAGACAACTAGATTATCTTATTAAAAGAAATTTTTAGATGGGCTTAAAGGTTCTTGATTATGAGAATACAACTTTTCATGTTAGATCTAAGAACAAACAATAGATCTTCAAGATTATTGTTCCTAAGCGTGAGCTCATTCAAAAAAGAGCAAAGGATAGAAATCTAAACTAAAACACTGGCAATATTATGAGCAACCATTTTTAGATGATGCAAATGATAAACTTGCAAAAAATTAACAAACATCAAGATGTGAGAAGGATAATAATGCTTATTCAGAAGTGATGATTAAGGAAGCAAATATTCCCTTAGAAGATAGAGAAGAAAACAAGACAACTGAGCCTTCCCCCTTAAGGGAGGTAGTGGTAAATGAAGCACCACTAAAAGGAATGGAATGATTTCATGAATTTGAGAACTCTAATTCCGATAAGGAAATGGTACTTCATTTGCATTCGGGAAATCCAAATTCAAAATATATAGTTTAAAGTCATTATGGAACCTTCTCCACAGAAGTGGCATGAGGTTAAAAAGAAGAAAGTGAAAGGGGATAGGATTGAGACATAAATGAAATGTCCATCAAATATGTACTATTATATTTGTAAGTGCACTTTACACATGAAAAATGTAATTTTCATTCAATCTTTCAATATAAATGACAATTTTTTCTTTGGAAAAAAAACATTATTTTGCTTATAAAATTGATATCACATCTTACTCGTATTACCATATTAAAAATTTATTTAACATTATTTTTTGGAATTAATTGTATAAAGTATTTAATATTCAAGTTATTAATTTTTATCTATATTTTATATAATATAAGTAGTATTTGATACTCAATTAATTTATTACCTTGTTTGTTATGAATGTTATTTATGAATGGCCAATTTTATGAGTTTGAATGGTCTACTTAGCATTTATTCCTTCAGGCTGAAGAAGTCAAATTAAAGTTGTCTAATCTTCTAGTAAACTTTTGTCCAATTACTAGAATTTGATAATACAAGAAGTCAGATTTCTCATTGATTTAAAATTTTGATTGAATTTTTGACAATCCAAGACTATTAAAAAATGGGCAAAGTTCTAGGGGAATTGTTCCACCATGCATGGAACTTGGATCATAGTGGAACTTTGCTCATGCTTGAAATTTATATCAGATTTGTGGTTGAAAAGATATTCTTTTTGTTACAATATTAGCTTTTCAATTGGATTGAAGCTAGCAAAAAGAATCACATAGTGTCAATCATCACCTCCAACACTTGCACTTGATAACCAATACTTCCAAGGAAGATCACCCATCCTAGTACAACTTTGACTCAAGCACATTTAACCATGGAGTTTTTTCCATGGTCAAGCCCACTAGCTTGCTATCTCATTTGCAAAACCTTAGCAAGTATTGTGTTTTATCAAGCATTCATTCATAACTCTCTTATCTATATTTAAGCATGTGGGGGGTTTCCACATTCCAACATTGTGAAATGCCATTTTTTGAGATTAATTATGTGGAGTATTTTATACTCAAGTCATTCACTATGACCCATCCTCATCAACATTATTCATTAATGTCATTTTTTTATGAACTTGAATATTCCACTTAGCACTTATTGCATCCGGGGATGCTCACAAGAGTGAAGACATGGGATTGAAACTAGTGAAATGAATCACATAGTGTCAATTGTTACCTTTGGGAATTGCACTTGATAATAATAACCCCTAAGAAGGTCACCCCATCCTAGTATAACTCTGGTTCAAGAGAACTTACTAAGTTTTGAAAAAGTTGTTACACACCCTAAATCCAACTTTATCCAAGGCTCATTACAGTCTCATTATTGTATTATTGAGATAGGTAAGAAGAGATGCATGACATATATCTACTTGTAGAGGAGTAATCGATGTGGTATCTCTTTTATAGTTCAATGCTCGGGTTTTTCTCGGACAAAAAATTCACTCCCATATATTATTTCCTTTTTCTTAACCTCAAATGTTAAGACATGCCACTTTTCCAATCTTTCCTCATAAGCTCACAGTTGAGCTCAATCATGTCTCTTCTTTTTTCATTTGCATTCTTGATGTACTTTACTTTTTTTGGAATTGCTTTAGACAATCGCTTTCTCTTTTTTAAAATGTTTCCTCAACTCCTTTTAACTAATTTCCATTACATGAAAATTACTATTTTATTTAATTCTACATACATTATTATTTTTCACTAGTTTTCTACTTCTATTTAAATATTTGTTTTATTTTATGTAAGACAAATTTAGAAATATTGGAAAGATGTTTCGTTTGATTATTGAGCATCCATCACCTACCAAGAGGCAATATGTCATTTGTAATTATAATGTATGACCCTTTAGCCTGATTTAACATTCATCATGGCTTCATTAAACAATGGTCCCATTGTAAAGGCATATCGACCCATGAAGGACAAAAATGTCATTTGAGGGAATTAAATCCTAGTGGGAACAATAAAAATACCTCACTTTAACTAACACAGCAAGTTTTTCCCATGGTCAAGCCTGTTATCTTGCCACCTCATTTGCAAAACCCTACTAGTATTGTATTCTTAACCATTCATTCATAACTCCCTACACTTCATTTAAGCACGTGGGCATTTCTACATGCCCACATAAAATATCATTTTTTGAGATTAACTATGTAGAGAATTTAAAACTCAAGCCGAATGACCCATCTCTCATGAGCTTCATTTCCTAATGACATTTTTTATGAGCTTGAATATTCCACTTAACCTCATTGCATCACAATGCTTATAGGGGTGAAGAAGTGAAAGTGAAACTAGAGAAATAAATCTCATAGTGTCAATCATCGCCTTTGGGACTTGCACCCAATAACCAAGACTTCCCTAGGAGATCACCCTATCCTAGTATGACTCTAATTCAAGAGATCTAATTCAATTTTGGAGAAAGTCGTTACATTCCCCAATATAGATTTATCTAAGAGTAGTTGTCTTATTACCATATTATTGAGATAAATAGGAAGAGACCATGTCAATTAGGTTTAGCTCAGGTGGTTGGGAGGAATGAATGTTATCCTCCCCACCTAGGTTCAATTTCCACAAGTGACATGTTGAGCTCATAATGAGTATATTATTATAGTGGCTTCGAGCTCTGTTGTTGATCAACCTTGTGCCCTGAATATTCTAGAGGGTTTGCCATGGGTACCATCATTGAAATGAGAGGAATTACTCAAGAATTTTCCCCGGGCTTTGTAACCTAAAAAAAGAAGATAGGAAGAGACCATGCATTCTATCGATTTTCAGATGAGTATTTGTTGTCTTATCTCTTCTATAATTCAAAGCTCAATTTTTTCTTAGAATACTAAGATGTATTATTTACTTTTCCTTAACCTCAAATCTTGAAATAAACCACTCTTCCCATCTTCCCTCATAAACCTTTAGTTGAGCTCAATTTTGTCTCTTTTCTCTTCTTATTTTTCTCCAACCTTTTTTTAAACTAAGTCTTGATATGTTGATACAATTACCTTTTTTTGGAGTCGTTTTAACATTCCCTTTCTCTTATTTAATGTCATTCTCCTCAAATCCCTTTAACTAATTTATCCCTTTTAGCTAATTTTCGTTACATATAAATATAAATATTTAATTAATTCTACATTTTAATATTCTTGTTCGTTAAATACTTTTCTATTTAAATTTTAATATCAATTTTATTTTATGTTACACAAATTTAGGAAATTGTCAAAACTATATTTAATATTTTGATTGTTAAACATTACTTATCAAGAGGTGAGATGTCATGTTACAATTATAATATATAATCTTCTAATCCGATTTAATATTTATAACCACTTTTAAATACTTGTTTTGTGAAAGCCCATCAACCCTTAAATAAAAAGTGAGGAAAGCACTTATATATGATAGAAACAATAACAATACTCCTCTTTCATTGACTTAACGATACTCCTCTTTCATTGCCTTAACGAGCTTCCTTTAACATGTAAAACATATTGTATGATAATTTTTTTTATTTTGCAACCTACTCAAACTTGTGGCCCAACTATATCTTGTTAAACAAGGGTTGTAGAATATATATGTTTAATATTCTGATTACATTATGGCCAGAGGAACATGGCAATGATAATGTGTGGATAACACACTTTGACTTAGGACCCTTCGCTCAAAGTTGGATGCAATTATGTAATATAGATTCATAGATATCCTTCAAAGAAAAATCTAAGCTTGAAGAATACTCAAAGGTTTCTATGGCCAATTTCTGTATTGCTAGGGAAAAGTGAAAAAAAGATGCTGACTCTTTGCTTTGCTGTGACATGACATTCAGGAGTTGCTAATCGCTTTAATTGGGTAAAATCATTATTAGTGACGTAGATATTTCACCAAAGACCTTAGTCTCATTGTTAGTTAAGGGAACCTGTCCACTTTAATTTTAATACAAGCAAAAATCTAATGTAATAGCACATCAAATTTATAAAGTTTTATGCATCATTATGAGTTTCTGTTTTAGAAAAGGACATGGATATGCTATTTGTTTTTTCCCTCTTATTTGAGGCTTTAATGTAACTAATTTATTGCCACCATGGTAGCAACCTTAATAATACCTATCATTAAACCAACCTTAGGATCCCACTTATGCTTTTGATTAATATAAAACACTTAATAATAACCCTAAGCATTAAGTCAACATTTGGATCCCACCTGTGGTTTCAATTAAAACAATACCAGATCATGGAGCGAGATTGATTGTACTTTCCATCATTATATATTAGGGTATTGAATATTATAATACATATATTAGGATGATTGAATATTATAATATTTTTAGGTTATTGAATATTATAATAATTTAAAAAGGACAAATTCTGAAAAAATCATTAAAAAAGCCTTTGTATTCCACACAATTTTTACATCATTATCAGGTTACTTTGTTGGGTTGTCAACCTATGTACTTAGAATCACTACTATAAAGCAACCTCCATATCAAAAAGATAAAGGTAAAAAAAGACAAAAGGGAAAATTGTAATATAAGTAGCGCCATTGCATTTGCTATTTCCTCATTCATATAACGGGCGAACATGGCCCACAAGGAATTTTAATTTAATTTAATAAATAGTTAAATTTGGTCAATGGATTTTGGATTTGGGAAGGGAGAGATAAAAATAAAATTTCAGTATTTAAATTGATATGAAAAGTAGGAAAGTGAGTAGATTGACACTTTAAGTTACTGGGTTATGAAAATATTATGTGTAAATGTAAAGTTGGTTAAGAATTTGTTATTCAATGGATGCATGTTTCAAAGTTAAGATTTTATTAAAAAAGAAGAAGAAATTCACTATTTGAAGGGTTGGAATTTGAATCTTGGATCTTTGTCAAAACAAGGAAGTGTTTGATTTAGTTGTGGTGCATCAACTGAAGTCATAAGTGTCCCTTTCATGGTAAGGAATGAACACATAACTTTGATTACAAAAACTAAAATTTGCAGATTATTCACACATAGAATGCTTAATGTGGGAATGAAGTTATTATATGGTTTAGATCACTCTGATCTAGAAATGGACTTTTGAACCAGTTATTCCCATGCCTATCACAGTTACTCAATAGTTAAGTCAAATTCGTGGTTTGGTTGGTCATCATCGTGTCTTGTTTCTCGTCTATAGTAGATAGGGTCACTCATTGCATATTAAACCCTCCATCTGTGAAAAAGGTCATTGACCAAACCATTGTTATTTGTTATTCTAATGTTCATATTATATTTAATAGTTCTATTTAATTATATAATTTGATGTGTTGTTTTATAAAAAAATAAATATTAAGACTTATTATTAAAAAAAAAGCTAGAGAAAGATGAAGAGAGAAGCGATATGTTGCCATTAACCCCACCATTATTATTTGTTATTATAATGTAAACATTCTTTTAATAATATAATTTGGTGTTTTATTTTATAAAAAAATTATATATTAAAACTTATTATTAAGAAAAGCTAGGAAATGTAAAAGAGAGAAGTGATATAAAAACTATCGCAAATCTCATAATATATATATAAAAAAATCAATTAGATCATTTACATCTATATTAATTTAAGAAAATAATAATAATTAAAGTTGATGATTTTTATTACATGCAATGTTGTCTGTTCAACATTTTTATTTTAAAGGCTTCTTAGAATTGTATTCATCTTACTAGAAATGTAAATGATAGTTTGATAATTCTAAATATTTAGTCAACACTAATTTGATTGGTTGGTGAAGGAGGGTTGTTATTTCCCTTAACTAGGTTCAAGTACACCTATTTATATGTTCTTCTTTCATTGTTAATGTCACTATGTAAGTAGGTCATTTAATGTGACAAGGAAAGGAATAAGTGCAATACCTAGTTTATTTTAATGGAATAAACACCCTTTATTGTCACTGCTTGATCACAAGATAGTGTTTTAGCGGATGTATCTTCCTCATTGTACTATCCCATTATTGAATAGTGCAACTTTCTTGTATTGACTAAAAAATATATCCACAAAAAGTTATTTGTCATTACCTTTAACAAATCCAACCCATTTAAGCTAAAAGACAAAGGCAAAGGCCATTACAATCAACACTTTCTTTGACAAAGCAAGTCCAAGAGAAATAAATAGACCTAATCCATACAGACATGGATAAATATGGTTTATATGGACCTGAAGCAAGATGAAATTTATGTGTTAGGGTATGACTATGCCTGGTAAGATGGTATGCCACTATGTACAAGTACTATAATGCTAATGTGGTTGACATCAACCTCACACAATGGTGTTATAGCCTAGCCTGTACACAAGATTATACACTTTCCATGAATATAATGTATGACCAATGTTATTTTCACTACTACTTTAGGGCTAGATTAAGTATATCTATCTGCCTAATCTAGGCCTCACGTCATCAATAACAAGATTTTGATTTTGAGTTCAAAAAACTTAGGGCTTAAGCGTAGCTCTATATTTGCTAGGTATTCATATTCTCATAAAGTTTTAAGAAGATCACACTAATCACTTATGAACGAACAATCATCCTGGTTATTCCACTCAGGATCAAAGTACATTCTTTATATTTTTGACAAAAGCCACTCATTTCTTAATATGAATGGGATAAAAAACTTTGATATATGTAACTTAAGAGAATTTTAGGTAAAGCTTATGTACAAATGTGCTAAAAATTGAATCTGAGTTAATTGCAGAAGATTCACATTCACTCACTACTAGACCATAATCTTACTAATTTAAATGACATGCTTTAAAGATAACATGGAGGTGAGCTTGGGTTTATAATATGTAATTTCAGATTATGACATCCATGCACTATATGCCAAATCCTTACTTCTAGGTGCTCACAATGCTATCTTAAGGTGTTGGAATTTTTTTATGGAAATGAAACTCAACCAATGGTTTCAACTTTTAGAAAAATGGAAGGGTGAACTAGATCGAGACTATGTTCACGTGCTCTTGATACTATAAGTTTAACTCTTATTTTTAAGTGCTCCCACAACTATCTTAAAACATCCATACAAACACATCTTTTTAAGGTGCTTTAAAGAGCTTATAAGAAACTCGTGACCTCCAGAAATGGCATGCTTGGGAGTATATGTTTCACTAAGGAGCTACTTTGGCAATGTTTCAAAAGGGAATGTATTGAAAGCTTTCTTTATACTTTGATCTTTAAGCATCCATTTTTAAAAATGAGTGGGATATAGATATTAATGATGGATGATTTTGATCCAACTCAACATTTAAGAAGATAATTTGAACTAATTAAAAAATAAGTATACATTTATTTATAAAAATAAATTGTAGGTTAAAGATTCTATGAAATGATGATTTTTTCTGAGGATATTTGTTCGAAATCCTAGTGCCCGAGAGTTTTTCAACATGCTGAATTAGATTCCAATGAAAAAACCATTTAGTAGAATACCTAGTCCAAATTTTTTTTTTCAACATAGATAATTTATTTGAGAATATTTACTCGAAATCCTAGTGCCCAAAATTTTTTCAACATGCTGAATTCCAGCTAAAAAACCATTTAGTAAAATAACTAACCAAAACCTAAAAATAATTCTTTAAACAAATAAAGTTAATATAAATGCTAATAACACCTCACTTTCGCCAATCCTACTTTCCCTTGAAATCTTCCCATAATCCTTCCAAAATTCAATTAGAATCATACTTTCCCTTGAAATCTTCCCATTTAAAATATCTCAACCTTTGCAAAAATCAATTAGAATCCTACTTTCCCTTGAAATCTTCCCATTTAAAATATCTCAACCTTTCCAAAAATCAATTATGGATTCTCTCGTCATTGAACTCACGAAAATTTCTTTCAGCCCCTCTGCATATCTGACGTTCCTTGGACATGGCAATGCTCTCAGTTTCATAAATTTTCGTTCATTAAAAAAATATATTTTTGTAAAAAAAATAGATATATTTTTCGTAAAAAAATTAAAAGAACATAGTAATTATATAACTGCCTGCAAGCCGTCCGGCTTGCCAGTCGGGAGACAGCAGCCGTTCACTGTCGTACCTTTTCAGCTTTCAAAATAATATTTTTTATTCAATCAAATTTTGCTTTTGGAAACCGGGAAACTCATGTCCGTCACTGGCTCTCCTGGGTCACTTTCACCGTCTCGCGGATTTGATATGAAATATAAATAAATGAATTGTCATGATATGAAATATAAATAAATGAATTGTCATCATTTTGACGTCCGGTGATTTGATTTGGTGCGCCGTCATTTGCCGGCGCGCGTAGATTACCCCGTTTTCCGCACGTCGCCGTCTAAATCAAATCGTTCATTTTTGAAAAACTAAAAATGAGAAAGAAATATCCCGCCCCTTGTTGAAGGGTGGGACCCCCCTGGTTGAGGGGTTCTCTGGAAGCGGGGTATTTCCGCTTTGCAGGTCGCCAAAAGTGGCATTCCGGAGATTTTAACAGATAATTTGGAGAGCTTTAGATTTGGACGGCTTTGGCCAAATGTGGCGGGACTCAAAGGTTACCAACTTTGGAGGTGACGGGATGGGATGGGATGGGATTGGATTTGTGTGGTCTTGGACATGAATTTGGATGAGGGATTGGGAAGAATTAGCACCATGGGATCATGATTAGGAATCTCGCTGCTGAGCAAGTTAGATTTGGAGTTGCGCTGTGGCGATTTTTGTGTTTTTATGGCATGGAAATTTTTGTCGTTATTTAAGCATGTGGGATAACGGATTGCGAAGGCCCTCCAAATTTGGGGACTTAACTCATGTTCAATTTAGTAGCTGTTAGGATGGCAAAAGTTACACTAGGGCAAACTGGAAGATTCTGTTATTTGGTAACTATTTTTCCACGTGGCCAATCACTGCCCTGAGTGTGGATGCTCCCAAGTACGTGATTGGCTGGCGTAACGTGGGCAATGAATAGAGGAGCTGCCTCAGTGTATCACGGTCACCCCATAGGCCAAATAGGCGGTTGCTCCCATTATTATTTTGATTGGAGGGATAAAATGAAGACTTTGGATATACATGCTGGTGGGTAGAACCTATGTAAGTAGAGGTATTTTTTATGCTAAATTGAATGGGTGATTTGGCTGGTGAGATGGGTTGTAGGATTTCGTCCCGTTGACAGTGTTTCTGACGTGGACAACTACCAGATTTGGTATATCAGGGATACATTGGCACAAAAAAAGCTAATTAGTGGCAAAGGTAACTATGTTGGGGAGGACATTTTGGGGTTAGAGGATGGAGTCAGGGTTTCTGTTGTTTTGGCGGGGAATGCCTCGGTTAAATCTGGTATCTTTATGAAGTTGTCCGACGGGATGGATCTTTCTGTTGTTTTTAACTGTAAATATGGAGATAACTCTAAATGGGTTAGTGGAGTCAGTGATGGTTAGCCATGTGGGCTATCTGAATTTTGAATTTAAGAGTGGGTGTGAAGGTAAGAGTTATGTGGTCATAGAGATTCCTTCTGTAGTAGTGGGGGTAGTGTGAAAGTTAGTATGAAGTATGGAGGATACATCTGGCAGGCAGGGAGCAGAGGAGACAATCATCTGAACCCACCACTTGGAAATATCAGACTGACTAGGCTTTGTCCATGTTCAACCTTTTCCCTCAGGCAGCGGGAAGTGATGAAGATTTGCCAGTGAGAGTGAAAGTTACAGTAGAAGTGGAATTTATGCAGTGAATTTCTTGCTAGCAATCCTGTTATCTGTATTGCAAGTGAAAAAATTGCTATTCCATTCAGTTTCAAGACATTATTCATTTGGGAAGCGATTATCAGAATTGTTTTGAAAGTCTACACTCCTTGTAGACGTGATTACCCTGATCACAGTTTAAAGTCAGCTGTGGCAATTAAAAAGTTATTTTTCTAATGGTTTCTAGTTGCCACTTGAGTGGACAGAAGTTCTGCATGCAATAAAGGCTGGGCAAAATAATAAAACAACCTCTATATATATATGAAGTGTTTTTTGTATTTATATGGAGAAAATACTGGAGAAAATATTGACTGTTATAATTGACCACCAAATTCATTGATGTAGTTTAAATGTTCTATGTTTTACTTTTTACTGGGCATTTTTCTGATGAGTTTTGTTCAAAATCTGACTAAAAATTTATAAATTTGCATATTTCAGTGGTTGAAATTACATATTTCAGGTGTTCTGGGGGATTTCGAGGGTGTTGAATAGATTACATATTTCAGGTGTTCCGGGGGATTTCGAGGGTGTTGAATAGATTTATGTTTTCAAAAATATGATTTAAAATTGTGATTTTGCCAACAATTAAGTTATCCAAATCCAATGATAATTGCCAATTGCTGGAAATTAAAAAATGGCCAAATTCATTTGCTTATAAGGTTTGAGCATCTTGATAAAACCTTTAAGGACTGGGTGCAATGATTGCTTTCTTTTAAATCCTATTCCAGTCTGTAAGGCTGTTCACAATTGCCTGTAAAAGGGACTCGCTAAAAAAAAAAAATTAATATCTCGTCGATGGTGAACACAGGTTGCCACATTTTTCCTAACTAAATGTTTTTTCCGAACTAAATGTTTGATACAGCACGAGTTGATCACTTTCAGACTGGTTTTCAATGTACTATCTATTTGTCTTTTCCTTTCAGAAGGCCCAGCAATGCTATGCCTTGGAACAGTGGGCCTCGGAATTAAGTACACAACGAACAAATTTTTTCTCTTTCCAAATATGAAAGTATTTATCAAATGACATGTCTACCTGTTGTTTTGTTCGTGGTAATGCTTCTATAGTAACATCATATATTCCATATCCATGTAGTGACAAATGAAATTCAGTATTCAGTTTGGTTCGTGGTAATGCTTCTATAGTAACATCATATATTCCACATCTATGTAGTGACAAATGAAATTCAGTATTCTGTTTGGGGTTGCGTGGCAGGTCTTTGTACTATGTGTTCATTACCCTTCAGGGTTTCTTCACCCGGTCAGTGGTTTTATGTGATCTTCCCACATTTGATGTGTTTACTTCTTACCTAATGGACTCTGTCAATCGTCCGGTGGTGGACAGTGGGGTTTGTAAATATTGTCAGTTGTGGATGGAAGGGAAAGCGTCCGGTCTGGGTCTATGTTATCTTGGATTGTTTAAAGTCACTTTGGTTCTGACAAGAAAAATAAGATTATTAATGTACATAGCTGGAATGCATAACATA
>CBVK0101101093.1:0-16175 GCA_900067695.1 Picea abies | reverse complement strand
TCACATAGAGGTGGCTAACTAGCCAATTTTCATTGTTGGGACATTGGAATTTAGATCTGGACACCATAAATATGTTGACATGCAATGCAAAAAGTGACCTTTAACAACTCAGTTGTCACAAGGAGAAAAACACCAACAAGATTTTGACCACAAATTCATCAACTTGGAGTACATAGAAAGAAGCACAAACAGGAGTACATAGAAAGCAACACAAAATGATTTTTCAAACACCATATTTGAACCACAAGTGAATTGCACAAATGGTAGTTAAAATGAAATTTGTCTCAACCACCCTGATATGCCCTTTTAATATGGTATCCTCCACACTCTTGTCCTGGTATTTCACAAAATCCCAAGCCATATAGCATTTCTTGGTCTATTAATTGCACACAAAATGGAAAGGCCCAAGCCATATGTCATTGTGTATTCATTTTATTTACCCTCTAAAAGGGAAAAGGCTCGATCCACCAATGTAAGGCCCTCCTAGAGGATGACTGTAGTTTATATTTTGATTTTTCAGATGTGCATGGAAATTTATTAGAATTGAGACCTTATATTATTTACTACAACAAAATCAAGTGAAAAGTGGCCATGGAAATCAATCACCTATTAGTCTAATCAACCATTGAGACAAAGTGTCTTGTATAGTCATTACATTACCACATCATGATGGTAGAGTGAAACAAAAATGCAATCAAACATGTGATATAAAATGTAGAAATATGGTTGGCATCAAGATAAGGCACAATGTCATTTCCAAGGGGAAGGAATTGATAAACAAGATCAAGGCAACTAGAAACTCCCACATCCTCTTGGCTGTCATGGTGGTCTGTTGGGACAAAAGACGTCTCACATTCAACATGATAGTGATTATCATTATGTTCTTTAACAGCAGTTGATTCTGGAATTTGACTAGAAGTGAGCCTAGGTTATTTACAATCAAGAGCAGTAGACAAGTCTCGTTTGTGAAAATAGGTGTGTTGGAAATTGTGTTTCCATTAATGTCAAAGGAATGATCCTGACTCTGAGAGATGACCCTGTGTAAATGGCAGGTCCAAGGATCAAACCAGACAAACATAGGAGGCATATAGACTATTGAGACATTGATAATTGAACCATTCAAAGGAAATAGAGAAAATCCTTATGTGTTATTATGCCTCTGCGAAATGTTACACTTGGCAATGAATAGGTCTGCAAAAGACGAATATCGAGAGGAAGGAGATCGGAGAAGTGTCAAATCCTTGAAGAGGCTAAGTCTCAAATCTGACCCCTACCATGAAGAAATCCTTGTGTTTAAGTCGAAGAAAATCACAGTCATTGATTCAATACTAGGAACAAATCTATTCCATCAATCAGAGCATACAAATGTGATAGGGAGTCCAATAATGAAGGCGACTTGGAGTTAATGACAACCATTGATCTATAGGATTGGTTGTGGGAAAGAATATGGACTATTAATCGGAGAGTAAGGCTACAATGAGACTCTGATGTGAAAAACTTTGAGATCCAGTGACAATTGTTGATTCAGCGTAGCAAACAAATCTGGACCATTGGTAGTGGGAAGTGTTCATCGAAGTGTTTGAAGTCCTGGAACTCTGATAGAATAATGACCGTTGATCTATTGAAGCAATAGAAAATCGATCTGGACCATTGATTGGATGGGAAAAACTCTGATGGTGACAGTGAGCCAGCTCAGATGAGACCTTAGTTGTAATGTTAGAAACACAAAAGTAGCAACAATGCCACATGTCAAATGCCACGACAACAACGTATATGAAGAAGGAATGGAGAAAGTGATGATGTCATAGTCAAGTCAATTCCACATCATCTATGATGTCAGCAAGATGTATTGGGACAACTTGACTATCAGAGTGATATGGATGTCAGGGTGTCCCAGAAGTGACACGTGTCAACCGTTGATTGTGCAAACCAAGAGTAGGTCCAATTTGTCATATTTTTTCATCTCAGTGGTTGATTTAGAACGGTGAGTGAATATCCATCATTGATCGAAGAGGCCCTATCGGAGTAAATTGTATTACCAACAACAAAGGCACTCTGACGAAGGGACTCTAAAATAAAATAATAGCCATTGATCTAAATAAGTAGATCTCATTTGTTCATCTAAGAAGCACTGGTCGAAGTGGATTGAGTAGCAACACTCAGACGAAAGAGATCTGAGGAGAAATTTGAACCATTGGTCGGTATTCAAGCGATATGAAATCTCATTCTTAGATCAACATGGGATTCATATAACCTTCTCACGTACAATTAATAGGAGATCACTGGTGTGCACGTTGAGAGAGAGACACAATCGAAGCTGTTGATTTCAAATTGCAAGGACCATTGGATCTATCGTAGTACGATCCATCGGAGTAGAGTGTACAAAGGTACTTTGATGAAGGAACTCCAAGGAGAAATCTAGGCCATAGATCGGTAAAAATAAGAGACACAATGACAACCCTAGATCCATCGAAGGATCCATCTCAACCATTGAATCTATGTTGATTCGCTTCGAAGAAAGACACTGACGTGTAGTGACAGTCATGGGTAATGCAAAAAAGGGACCACATGTCATGAGGACATTGGACCACATGTCATAAGAATATTGGGCCACATACAATCAAAGTTCCATCTTAGAGTTCCAAACAAGGTTGGAAGTTGGGATGATGTCAGCCTGATGTTCGTTTCCATGTCAGTGCCACACATAGCACAATGATTTATCCATGTGTCATCAAGTGCAGATTCATAGATCCCTTGCAAGGTTTGGTCGGATCAGATCTTGACCGTCAGTCGTAGTATATTGGAGTGGATCAACACCATTCATCGAAGATTCCTTGGTCAGAGTAAATTGTGATACACATACTCTGACAACAAGGACTGTGAGAACACATCTGAGCCTTTGATTTGGATTGGATAGATCTTCGTCGTCCATCAAAGGTCACAGTCAGAGTGAATTTGATGAACAAACTCCAACGAAGAGGACTCTAAGAACCAACAATTATGGTTGATCTAATATCGGACAATTGTTGAGCAATGAGGTAATGTTGTGTGGGAAAAGAGAAGATTAATGATCGATATATATCAGAGGATTGATCGAATGGTCGTTATGCATCAAGGTGTTGTTGAGTTTTCAGTATTTCGATTGTCTCGATGGATACAATCACAGATCAATGGTGGAAATTCAAAGAAAATCTAAATCTGACGGTGGATAAGTGTTGATGTTTTTGAGGGTTAGATAGCATGGTGGTCCTGATGAAAGAGATAGAAAATCAATGGACAAGATTGAATCCAGGATCATATCTGATAGTTGTTGAGCTTCAATGTTGTGTTGTGTGGTCCAAGAACAAATTGAGAATGAATAGAAGGTACTTGCACATGTTTTTTAAGGAATGGCATATCCCAGTCTTAATGGAGATTTAAAGTCGACCTCACAAGTAAATTTTGTGTATGTGGACAAATCTGTGGAGGTAAGAATCTATATAAACAAAGATTCCCTAATCAAGTGATGGTGGTGTGGAAGTATGAGTGATTGAGTTATGTGATCTTGAGGCTCATAAGGTTTGAGGATACACAATAATGGAAGAAGAGAATACATGAACATCTTAGGGTGGTTGGGAGGTGCAAGGAATTCTTGGAATTATGCAAAATGGAAGTGTTAGGTCGAAACAACGATTCTCTATTTGAGAATATTTGAATAAGCTTTCATGTTGGTGTTGCTTCTACAAGACTACCATATATTTTATCTATTGTTTTCAAATGAAGAGATCATTTGAGACATATTTTACATCTAGTTGGCAGGGTGGTGCTCACAAAGGTTGGTGCCTTCATTCTGCAGGTTGGAACCTGTGATCTAGGGAGTTGGTGCTTCCTTCCAGTTGGTGTTGGTAAAGCCAGGGATTTGGTGCTTCCTTCCACTTGGTGCTAGTAAAAATAGGGAGTTGGTGATTCCTTCCAGTTGGTGTTGGTCAAGCTAGGGAGTTGGTGTTTCCCTCCAGTTGGTGTTGGTAAAGCCAAGGAGTTCGTGTTGGTAAAGACAAGAAGTTGGTGCTTCCATCTAGTTGGTGATGGTAAAGACATGGGGTTGTAGCCTCCTTTGAGTTGGTGCTCATAAATAAAATGAATGTAATTTTGGTTTGAGAAAAGGAAACATATTTTATTAAGGGTTTCTACGCCACATCGTGAGTACTGTGTTTATTTTATGATGGTGAATGTGTTTTTCTATTTCTAGTTAATTGTTGCATACTAATATACAATATTAATAATTGAAGTAAAGTGAAAATGCATATTAGATAAGGATTCACCCCCCCTCTCAATATCTTTGTCTATTCCAACAATTGGTATCGGAGTCGATTCCTTCAGGAACAGGCTAACCCCTAGAAGGTAGATTCCTACAGCACACATGGACAGACAAGAATCTTCTCTAAGAAGAGCACCCTTTTTTTATGGAACATATTCGCTATCATGGAGTCAAAAGATGAAGACTCATCTGCAAACCCTTGGATCTGATGTTTGGGAATCAACTGAGAATAAGTACAGCCAACCAAAGTCCATGCCAAAAGATGGAACTACAAGAAGGATACATAAAAGAAATGCAACCGGAAGGAATGCAATTTTGAGCAGCTTATCAGATGTTGAGAAGGACAAAATCGGACAGTGTTCTTCAGCCAATAAGATTTGGGTCAAACTAAAAAATTCCTACTTAGAAGAAACTTCCATGAAGACAAAATCTACTATTCAAGTTCACATAATTGATCAACAAAATGGTTCATCAAATTAAGGTAATGATTGTAATATTGATGCAGAAGAATCCCTTGAAAATGAAGATTAAGATATTGTTGGGGTAGAAGTTGAAGTAGGCTTGGAAGGAGAACACATTTCTTCTCTTTTTGAATTAAGAAAAGAAAGAAGGAAAAATGAGCAGCTTAGGCGTCAACTGTTGAAGAATGAAGATGTAGAGGAATCAGATGATATTCTGAAAGTACAATTAGACGAAGCTTTTGAAATAGAACGAATCATGATGAATCAGTTAGAGGAAAAAGAAAAAATATGTGATGATCAAGAGGTTGAAATCATGTCCTTAAAAGAAGAATTGTTGAAGATAACCAAGGCTTTTGAACACGAAGAAGATTTTTCAAAAGAAAACCAATCACTGAAATAACAACTACAAGTGTTTGAACTAAAGAAGCATGATCTTGAAGAAAAGGAAATAAAAATCATAACTCGGCTAGAGGAATCAGAAAGAACTAATGAACAAATGAAAAGTCATCTAGAAGAAAAAAAAAAGATGTTATGAAAGGATTGAAGATGAATGGAATAATCTCAAGGATAATTTGTAGTCACGTGAAGAGAAAAAACATAGTCTTGAGGAAATAGAGAAGATTGTCAGCAGTCTAAAACTTCATCTTGAAGAAGCAAAAAGGAAAGAAGAAACAATGAGAACTCATTTAGAAGAAAATGAAGAGAATATTGAGAAATTTGAAGCAGAAATTACCCATCTAAGAGAAGATTTAGAAAAGACAACCACACAGCTAAATACTAGTCTGAAGTTTGAATAGAGCATTGCAGTTTTGGATAAGATTATCAGATATCAAAGATCACCCTTGATCAAGACAGGTCTTGGTTATGAAAATAATCAGAAGACTCCTAAAGAAGGTACAAGCTCCAAGGTTCCAAATAAGAAAGGAGAGAAGAAACCAAAAATAAATGATAGAATTCTTAAGAGGCCAAATCAAGCACATGATCAGAAGAACCATCAAGCATTCAAGGTTGAACATCCAGGGAAGAAAATCAGTAAGCCTAAAGATCATCACAAGAAAGACAACAACAAAAGAAGAAATCATAATCAGCAATAGACTAATCATTCACTCCAGGAATATAAGGACAATTATAGAAGAGGTACTCCATCAAGCAGACCCTTCACAACCAGCCATCAAAACATTTTTCTTTGAGAAATCATTATGTGAGAAATAGAAGTAGAATACCTCTCAATTATGGGGATGATCACTTGAACAACCAAAATTGAAGTTTTCATGGGATTGTTGATATAAACTACAATCCATTTGCTCCCCTACATTACAAAGTTTAATGTTACAAATGCAATAACCATTGACACATGGCATGAGATTGTAGAAGCAACATGACAGATTTGTCTAGATCAGGATACAAAAGGGTATAGAAGAGAAAACAAGAAAAAGAGAATAAGGATGAATGTGAGCTAGTTGTTTGTGCACAAAACAAATAACAAAATGACATCACCAAAAAAAATAAAGATACTACAAAATTTTGGAAGAAGAAACAACAAGAACAAGAACATATATCCATGTTGGTGCAGACTGCACTACTAGCTCAAAATTAAAGCTCAAGTCACAAAATCAGTGAACCAAAGTTTGTAAAAGGCTTTACCATGCAAATGGATGCGTGCAGTGATAGGAATGTTTCTCTTAATGCCAAGCAAGCCAAAGAAGAAAATCGACATCCTGAACATATACTTGAAAAGAACTTGATAAGAGAGGCGAAATAAGTTAATAATTCAAAGGATAAGAAGACACTTTTGAAAAGGATGGGACAAGACCATGAAGATGAAAAATAAGATGTTATGAAGGAAAAGGAAATAGTCTTGAACAATGAAAGAATAATATTGATAAGAGAAAGAATACAGTGATTGCATCCATCTCAAGCAATCACAAGAGCACATGTCAAAAAGAGACTTCAAGAATCTAAAGTTGATCAACCAAGTAAAGAATCCAACAAGAATGAAATCATCCTTGAAGGTATGTTAAAGTAAGTCTCATGATTTATTATGGTTAAAATGAAAGTGACATATGATAAAATAATATCAAAGAAGAATGCTCCCAAGACACAACTTTGTGCAAAGGAAATGATGAAGTTGAAGCACTCAAAGAGGATGAGATTAGAACTGATAACATATGGAAGGAATAAATAATGTATCTGGCCATCCATGAAAAATGTCATTGTTCTACCTTATTACAAAAGCATAAATAGGTCGGAAGGATAAAACCATATAGAATTGTAAGTCAAAAAAAAGCATAAATAGGTCGGAAGGATAAAACCATATAGAATTGTAAGTCAAAAAACCACAGTGAATGACAAGCAGGCTCATTGTCAGATAGTCCTTACAGTAATAATGAAAGAAGCAACATGTGAAGTGTTAGAGAGGCTACATGTGCATGCCTTAAACAACAGAGTGATGCAAGTAATAAACAACATTCAATGTCATGACATACAAGAATTTTGGAGGATTCTATAGTTGTTAAATTTCATAGGATACATTACAAACTTATGGAACTTATGTGCAACGTTACAGTGTCCCTGTGATCCACATGAAGACACACAGAAAATTGAAGAATCAAAACAAATGGAAAAACAAGTAGGTTGCATATGAACAACATAAATAGAATGAGAAGGCAAGATCCTAAGTTGTAAAGAGTTAATCACAACAAGTAGAGATATGAATCTTTTGGTTATGCATTCAAATTAATTGGAAGAAAAGGACAAAAACAAAGATGTAATAAAAGCTTCATGAAAAAGCACACACCTAGGGGGAGATGTAGAAAATAAGAAGGTTGTTGGTTGCAGAGTATAAAATGAAGAGCACGGTGTCAAGAGGAGTTGTAGAAGGATAAGCAAATTTCTAGTTACAAAACAATTCATACGCCATTAAGAATAAAGAAATTTCATGGTACAAAAGCTTAGGGGGAGCAACAAAAAAAGTTATAAACTGAAGAATACAGTAAATGAAATAAAAAATCCCTTTTCCATTGATGTCAAAGGGGGAGAGTAAAGAGACATGGGAATATTGAGTTAAAGAGGAGATTGAGTTTAGCCTCATATTGTATTTCCATCAATGACAAATAGGGAGATTGTTGGAAATTGTGTTTTCATTGATGTCAAAGGAATGATCCTGACTCTGAGAGATGATCCTTTGTAAATGGAAGGTCCAAGGATCAAACTAGACAAACAGAGGAGGCATCCATACTATTGAGACTTTGATAATTGAACTAGTCAAAGGAAATCGGCATCCATACTATTGAGACTTTGATAATTGAACTAGTCAAAGGAAATAGAGAAAATGCTCGTGCATTATTATGCCTCTGTGAAATGTTGCACTTGGCAGTGAACATGTTTGCAAAAGACGAAGATCGAGAGGAAGGATATCAGAGAAGTGTCGAAGCCTTGAAGAGGCTAAGTCTTAAATTTGACCCTTACCATGAAAAAATCCTTGTGTTCAAGTCGGAGGAAATCACAGTCGTTGATTCAGTACAACAAACAAATCTAGACCATTGATTAGAGCATACAAATGTGACAGGGAGTCTGACGATGAAAGCAAATTGGAGCTAATGACAGTCATTGATCTATCATAGTGGTTGTAGGAAATAATCTGGTCTGTTAATCAAAGAGCAAGGCTATAATGAGACTCTGGTAGGAAAAAATCTGAGAGTCAGTGACAGTCGTTGACTCGAAGTAGCAAATAAATCTGGACCATTAGTCGTAGGACATGATTGTTAGAGTGTTTGAAATCCTAGAACTTTGACAGAATAAGAATCATTGACCTATCAAAGCAATAGAAAATCAATATAGACCATTGATCGGATGGGAAAAACGCTGATGGTGGCAGTGAGCTAGCTCAGATGACACCTCAGTTGTAATGTCAGAGACACGAAAGCAACAATAGCGCCACATGTCAAATGTCAAGATAGTAAAGTATATGAAGAAGGACTGAAGAAAGTGATGATGTCATAGTCAGGTCAATGCCACATCATTCATGACGTTGGTGTGACATATTGGGATAGCTCAACCATTAGAGTGATATGGATGCCAGAGTGTCCCATAAGTGACGCATTTCAACTGTTGATTGTGCCAAACAAGAGTGGGTCTAGTTCGTCGTATGTTTTTATGTTAGTCGTTGATTTAGAATGGTGAGTGAATCTCCACCATTCATCGGAGAGGCCCTATCGGAGTAAACTGTGTTTCCAACAATAGAGGCATTCTAACGAAGGGACTCCAAAATCAAACAACAGTTGTTGATTTGAATAAGTAGATCTCAATCGTTCATCTAAGAAGCATTGATTGGAGTGGATTGTGTAGTGACACTCCGATGAAAGAGCTTCAAAGAGAAATATGAACCGTCGATCGACATGCAAGTGAGATGCAATCTAAGTTGTATATCAACATGGCCCCTATATGAACTTCTCACATATAGTTAACAAGAGATAACGGGTTTTCACATTGAGAGAGCTACACAATCGATTTCGTCGATTTCAGATTGTGATTATTGTTGGATCTATCGCAGTACTCAGATGAAGGAAATACGAGTAGAGATCTAGGCCACATATCGGCAAAAAAAATAGACATAATGACAATTGTAGATCCATCGGAGAATCCATCTCAACCATTGGATCTATGTTGATCTTCTTCGAAGAAGGAGAGTGATGTCAGAAGTGACATATAGTGACAGTCACCTGTAACGCATCAATTGGACCACGTGTGATGAGGACATTGGACCACATGTCATAAGCAAATTGGGCCACCTACAATCAAAGTTCCAGATCAGAGTTTCAAACAGGGTCGAAAGTTGTGATGACGTCAGCATGATGTGAATTTCCATGTCAATGTCATGTGTGGCACAATGATTGATCCATGTGTCATAAAGTATAGATTCGTAAATCCCTTGCAAGGAATGGTCGAATTATATATTGATTGTCGGTCGTGGTATATTGGACTGAATCAACATTGTTCAATGGACATGCCCTGGTAGGAGTAGATTGTGATACACATATTCCAACAACAAGGACTATGAGAATGCATTTGAGCCTTTCATTTGGATTGTATAGATCTTCATCATTCATTGGAGGTCACAGTCAGAGTGAAGTTGACAAATGGACTTTGATGAGGAGGACTCCAAGAACCAACGAATGTCGTTGATCCAATATCAGACGGTTGTTGAGCAACGAGGTCATGTTGTGTGGGTAAAGAGAATATCAACGGTCGAGATCTATCCGAGGATTGATCGAATGGTCATTATGTATCAAGGTGTTGTTGATTTTTTGGTATGTCGATAGTCCTGAGTGGAAATTCAAAGAAGATCTAGATCTAACGATGGATAAGTGTTGATGTTCTGGAGGGTCGGATAGCCTGGTGGTCCCGATGAAAGAGATAGCAAATCGACGAACAAGATTGAATCCAGGATCAGATCCAAGGTTTGTTGAGCATCAATGTTGTACTATGTGTTCCAAGAAAATATTGAGCATGAATAGAAGGGTCTTGCATAGGTCTGTTAAGGAATGGCATATCCCGGTCTTAATGGAGATTTAAATCCAACCACAGGAGTAAATTTTGTGTATGTGGAAAAATCTGTGGAGGTAAGAAGCTATACAAATAAAGATGCCCTAATCAAGTGACGGTAGTGTGGAAGTATGAATGATTGAGCTATGCGATCATGAGGCTCATAAGGTTTGAGGATACACGAGAATGGAATAAGAGAATATATGAACATCGCAAGGTGGTTGGGAGCTGAAGGAATTTCTAAAATTATGCAAAATGGAAGTGCTAGGTCAGAACAATGATTCTTTGTTTGAGAATATTTGAATAAGATTTCATGTTGGCGTGGATACTATAGGACTTGAAGAGACGTTATCTATTGTGTTCAACTTAAGAGATTGTTTGAGACATATTTTACATCTAGTTGGCAGGGTGGTGCTCAGAAAGGTTGGTGTCTTTATTCTGTAGGTTGGAGCCAGTGATCTATGGAGTTGGTGCTTCCTTCCAATTGTTGTTGGTAAAGCCAAGGAGTTGGTTCTTCCTTCCAGCTGGTGTTGGTAAATCCAAGGAGTTGGTGCTTCCTTCTGGTTGATACTGGTCAAGCTATGGAGTTGGTGCTTCCATCCATTTGATGTTGGTAAAGCTAGGGAGTTGGTGCTTCCTTCCAGTTGGTGTTAGTAACGCTAGGACGTTGGTGCTTCCATCTAGTTGGTGTTGGTAAATCCAAAGGGTTGTAGCCTCCATCGAGTTGGTGATCATAAATAAAATTAATGTAATTTTGGCTTGACAAAAGAAAATATTTTTTATTAAGGGTTTCCTCGCCACATTGTGTACTATATTTATTTTCTGATGGTGAATGTGTTATTCTATTTCTAGTTAATTGTTGTATACTAATATACAATGTTAATAATCGAAGTAAAGTGAAAAAGGTTGTTATGTATCGATTCTACCCCCCTCTCAGTATCTTTGTGTGTTCCAATAGGGTGGTATTTCCAAATTTTGAGCATAGTTTCTCCTCTAGATCATTTGATTCTTCATCATTGTTGCCACAAGGTTGTTCCTTTGGGAGAGGAGAGACATCACTTTGTGATTCATCTTCAATGATGGCAACATTACTGCCCTTTTCTAATTCTTTTGGGATAGTAGAACCTTCTCCTTTATGACCACAGTTATGACTCATCATTGCCAGTGTCAATAAATCATTTAGGCTTCATATGCAGTGTATAGTATGTTGGAAACAATCCTCCAAATAGGGCACCCCTAGTGCTGAGAATAGATTGTCATATCAATGATCCTACATTCTTGTCGATGGTTCAACTATTGTGGTTTTTTCCTCCCTAGAAAAAAACGTCAGATATACATCCTTTTCATCGGTAAAACACGTTATTGCGACGAAAACGTGATGATCTATTGTGGAAGATAGATTGAACGTTTTTTATTGGTTCGTCGCTAGACCGATATCTTGGAGATGAAGTACCATGAAAAATTCGTCACTAATTAGTCTCTTGTATGATATTCAAATGTCGACCTTCTAACATACTAGCGATGACCATGTGATGTGATTGTGACGAACTACCAAGGAAAATTCATCGATAATTGGTCTCTCTTACAACGGAAATGTGTCGATCATCTCACGACAACGTGATAAATTTGTGACGAACTAATTGGGGCACGTTATTCACTCTTACGATGAATCATTTCATCAGTATTGTGATGCACTCTTGAATGTTGTAATTGGATGAAGGTGATGTGACGAAAAAATAAGTGTTTCCTTCGTCGTACTTGTGACGTTGTGGCGACGAACATGCGTCAATAAATTGTTGGAAAATGGGCCCAATGTACTAGTGTATGAAATATGATATATATATCCTCTTTGTGCTTGAAAAAGAAAGTATAGAAGCCCTTACCACAGAAGTAATGATTCAACCTTCCTTTGATTACATGCTTATAGTTCCGCTAATCCATAGATCCATTTATCAATGGGATGGCTAGAGACCTGCCAACTGGCCAACAAGACCCTTGGATGCATATGCCGGTGCTTTGCATCGAGTAGCAATGCGAGGAATCTAAATTCTTTGGATCTGATCGAGCTATTTTACGAAGCAAGAATGAGTGGGATGGACGAAAGGATTCCCAAGGAGCTAACTAGTTGTCTGAAGTATTGTGTATTAGACTCAAACTCGGGTAGAGGGTCTGGATCCCCTCCAGACATGGATGTGAAGGAAAAGAAAGAGATACGGCAGCGACTTAAGGTTTCCACAAAGGGTTTCCCTAGAACTCAATGTTGTACTACCTTGAACACATGTTATTACTAATAATATTGACTAATGTTATTACTATGTATGGTTATCACCTGATATATAGTGTATTTTATTGTGATCCGTACTACGAGACTTAAATCTCATAAAACTTTAAACCTTGTGTTGAGGGGGGTGGATTCCCAATTCTCAACAGTAGGGATTAAACCCAAGAAAGAGGCCCAATTAAACTCTTCCTTATTTGGGATGGAATAATCCTCCGGGTTAATTGTCCAACAACCGTTTGATGGGCTTTATGAATTAGTTCAAAAGTATCATTTCATTATTTTTATGTTTTTAGAATTTATATAATTAATGTGAGAAATTAAAACTAATCTAGAGAGTTTGAAGAAATATGTTACTAAAATATAACCTTCAGGAATAGTAAATGAAAGTGATCTACAACTTTTAATTCTCTAGGAACTAATTATGCTGAGAAATATTACTGCAAGATAACCTTCAGGAAACATAAACTATTCTAACATGAAAATTATATAATCATAACACTCAGAAATAACTCCAAAGTATATCATATATAAGATGACGAAAACATATTATGGAAAATAAGAAAATAATTAATAAAGCATATATAACCATTCACTAAAAATAATAGCCAGTAATTTATCCAATCACACAAGCTAACTTGCCAAAATTGAAATCCTTACTAGATGCTTGTGACATCAATTCAAGAGTAGAATAATCTATGAATAAGAATGAATACACACAAATCTTCAGCAAAAAAACATCCCTTGACTCTAAAAAGAATTTTAGAACTAAGATTGAAATAATTTTGTGCTACAATCCTTCACAAATCACCTCAAAGACAAAGACCCGTTCTTAAAGGTCGATTTTCATATTTATAGGCATAATTACATATAAAATTAGAATAAAGCAAAAAATTGAAAAAATGGTTCACAAAGTCCATGCAAATGGCTCTGATTTCGGTGAACTGAACATCTCGATTTGTGCATGCTCAACATCATACTTCCCCAATTGCTTAAACAACTCATCGCATAGATTTAGATGAGGAAACTTGTGTTGTTTCCTAGGTAGACTCATAGTGGCATTTTATTGTTTAAAAATTTTGATGTGCTTGTCTAATTTTTGCATAGTAGACTCTAGTCAAGTTCTCATTCTGACTTCAATCGAAGGAATTTTTAAAGATGTCTATGCTTTAGTGAGGATATACCTCTGATGCTAGCTTTTTGTCTGTCAAGAGTCTCCTTGAACTTGAACAACTCCTTTTCAACTGCCTATAAACCCTCTGGTGGGCCAAAACTGGGCAATATACTCTTTGACATGACATCTTTGATGAGATCCCATATTTTAATGCATGTGAACCATTCTTCCCTAATTTGATTTTAGGATCCATTAGCCAACTTGCCCCAGCACCTAACTACTTGCTCAGTTCTAGATATTTCATTCTTGGTTAACACCTCGATTCCATGATCCTTGTGACCCCAACTCTTTTGAATTTCCTTAATGAATTCCACTTGATCTTTGACCTTGGCTTGTCTCTCCTTCCTCATGATATTTTCCTTGTACAAGATAGATAGTTGTAATATTTTTCCTTCAAAGTCTAATAACTTAGCTATGAAATATTTTCTTATTTATTCATTAATTTTGTCCTCCTCAAGAGCATTCTCAATAAACTTTCTTAATGCCACTTGAGCTCCTTTATAATACTCAACTTGATTTTTCAAAGAGGTAATCTCCCTCTTCATATATTCAACCTCATTTTCACCAGTTTTGGCTTTGTCAATGGTTTCATGGGAGATAGTTATCCCAGTTGACAACAAATCACTAAGATTATCCCTTTTGATATCCAACAAAGATTCCTCAGTAGTGCAAAGAAAGGCACTATCTATATCAACCCTTTTCCTTTTCCATATCCTTTTCACTACAGCCTATTTACTTTAATAGTAAGTTATAGACTCCAAATATACAACCACTTCAAGGGGATCTGGAACAGGTTCATCTCCCCATGATAATATAATTTCAAGGCTTCCGGGAGTATATAATTATTCCATTGCTAGTTCAATTCCCTTGTCATTGGTTTTGGGCATAACTTCTTCATCCCCCATCATATTTATTACCTTACTTGGTGGTGTTGTAGCCTATTGAGTCTGCTACTAAAATAGGGCCCATTCTGATTGCTATTGCTCACACCCTACAATATCCCCAGTGTCTAATCCTTCCTAAACTTCTTCCTAGTGTATCCTCTTTTCCTCTTTCTTTTTCCTTTCCTCATCTCCTGTTAATTTATTTTTTTCATCTTCTTCTTTTCTCTTTTGTTCCTTTTCCATACACCTATGTTCCTCCTCTTTTTTTCTTTTTGAGTTCCTCATCAAGCAACCTTTTCTCTTCCTCCTTCTTCTTTGCTTCTTCCTCTTTTCGAGTATTTTCTTCCTCCATCTTTCTCTTGATTTCATCTTCCTATTGCCTCTTCTCTATGGAATCTCGCAACTCTTTTTTCCTCTGTTCATCTTCAAAGTATTTTATCTTCTTCTCCAATTCCAATTATTCAAGCTCTTCCTCTTACCTCTTTTTTACCTCTTCCTTGGTCTTTCTCTTTAGTTCTTCTTCTAGCTGTTACCTCATTTGTTCATCTTGGGTTGCTTTCCTTTCAGCCTCTTCTCTAAGTCTAATTTATTCGGTCTCTAAGCTTCTTCTGCTTCCTTATTGGTTATTTCAATCTCATCCAACCTCCTATTTATTACATCCACTTGTTAACTGGGGAATAAATTTGTAAAGGTTACTAAACCAAGGTGTTGCAACTTCAATCGAACCTCATTCCAATCCTTGTCATTTTCATATGGAAGTTCATTCTCCCAGTTTTCATGAGTATATAGTAAAGCTAAGGAGATTAGGTCACAATGCTTGACTACAAGACCTTTGGGATCGTGTCTCTAGAATTGGCCAAGAGGGAATATATATTCAAGAAGGGCACTAGCTTCTTATCAGGCATGTTTGGATCTTTTAAGAAATAATGACCCAAATTGAAGTTATAAGAAATGAAAATATTTTTCTTATCTTCCTTCAATAATGAAGCAATAAAACCTTGTAGAAATGTTCAATATGCCACCTGTCCTAGACTACTCAATCAGTCATATACTTTTGGTCAAAGTTGTGGTGTTGGAGTTTCACCACATATTCTTAAATAAGTGTAATCATCTTAAAGATACCAACTGCCAATATAACTAATCAACTTTTTAGCATCTTGATTTCGCATTGGACATTCTTTGCAAAAGATAACCTTGTATGGTGGAGCTAAGAAATAGTCACAAATAGCTAAATAGTGTCTTTTATACTTGTTTTCCCACAAAATTTGGCAATAAACATGCACAAGGGATTTTGAGACCAATTGATTGAGGCTGATACCTCTAAATATGTTAGAGGCACAAACTACATCCAATAGATACAATGCCATATAGAATGTAGGAACCATATGTTGGAATACTAAGAGGGGGGGGTGAATCGGTATGAGCACAATTAGTAATTTAAGTACTTTTAATCACAATATAAAACTTCCAATGTATACTATGAGCATTCAAAATATCATCAACACCATAAACATCACATAAACATAGTACACCATAA
>CBVK0101101084.1:0-11123 GCA_900067695.1 Picea abies | reverse complement strand
CTCAATGGACGTCTATTTTACGACGACGTAAATGTCAGAGATATAGGCCCATCGTCAGTCTAACGACTTCCCCTATGGTGTTGCAGGTGAGACGTTTTGACGTCGTGGTTGCGACGTCCGTAGTGGTCTTGGACAATGAAAGTAGAGATGACACACGTCCACTAGAAATGTTGCACAATATACGATATATGTGTCGTCGGTATATCAATGTCATGTGAAATGACGTTTGAGGTGGTCTGATGTTTGTCATTCTCCCGACAATATAAAGTGGAAATTCCTACGAACACGCCGTTGAAAAATGACTGATGTATATGTTTTTCACATTGTGATGATAGGGAAATGTTCCTCACATTGCAACGTTTGTTTATGTTCGTCACATTGAGATGATAAGGCTATGTTTGTTTCATTGCAATTGACGTATATGTTCGTCACATTGTGTTTGTCTTCTATTGGAAGACCTGTGTTGTCGAACATATTCATTGTCGTATTGCTCAAGAGACCATATGTTATATCCGTGTAGTCAACAATTTTCAAATCATGATTGCTAATGACAGTTCCATGAAATGTGAGGGGGATTGTGAAAATGTGCACCTAAAAATTGGTCAGTACCACTTGAAATTTCATATGTTTTCTATTGACATGAGCGATTGTGACATTGTTCTCAGTGTTGAATGGTTACGCACACTAGGCCCCATCACCATGTATTTTAAGGATTTAACCATGAAATTCCAATAGGATGGACAACAATATCAGTTCCAATAAATCACAATAGGATCCCTAGAGATCATTAGTTCCCACCGAATGCAAAAAATACTAAAACAATGTCATTTTGGAATTATTTATCAACTCCATTAAATTCAAGTAGTTGAGACCCCCTCACCTAATATTTATCCCGACCTCCAATCTCTCCTCTCCAAACATCAATTTGTTTTTGGAAAATCCCCAAGGAATTCCCCCTTCTAATGGCACCCATGATCATTCCATTCCCCTTGTCCCTGGAATTTGTCCTCCCAATGTTCACCCTTATCATCATACCTTTAACCAAAAAAATGAAATTGAGAAAACTTTTCAAGAATTGCTAGTGACAAGTGTTATCTGTCATAGTACCAACCCTTATTCCTCTCCTATAGTTATGGTACTTAAGAAAGAAGGCACATGGCACAAGTGTCCTAATTTTCACACCCTAAACAAAATTATCATCAAAGATAAATTCCCCATTCCTATCATTGATATCCTTTAGGATGATTTGAGTGGTGCTTAGTACTTTACCAAACTTGATCTACGTTCTGGATACCACCATATACATATGAAAGAGGCTTATATTCCAAAAAATATTTTTTGAACTCATGAGGGCCATTATGAGTTCTTGGTCATTCCCTTTTTCCTGTGTAATGCACCTTCCACTTTTCAAAGTCTCATGAATCATGTCTTCCATCCTTTCCTTTGTCATTTTGTCTTAGTTTTCTATGATGATATCTTGATCTATGGTAAAACTTGGCAAGCCCATCTGACCTATGTGGATGAATTCTTACACTTACTATCTTAGCACAAATTCTTTATCAAATAATATAAATTTTCTTTTGGAGTTTTTTAAGTAGATTACCTAGGCCATATTGTTGGAAAGGATGGAATATGTGTGGATCCCAAGAAAGTATAATCTATGATGGATTTTCCTCACCCTAAAAATATTAAAATTTTGAGTGGTTTCCTAGGTTTGATGGGATATTATCACAAGTTTGTTCAGAATTATGGAAAAATTGTAGCTCCCCTCACTTCTCTCCTTAAAAAGAATTCTTTCAGTTGGACTCCAATAGTTGATCAATGATTCCAAGCATTGAAAGAGAATATGTGCACTAATCCTATTCTAGCATTTCCTGACTTCACCAAGAATTTTGTTTTGGAATGTGATGCTTATAGGAAAGTAATTGGGGCAGTTCTCTTATAAGATGGCAGACCTTTGGATTTCACTAGCAAACAACTATCTCAGTGACACTTGGGAAAATCCACCTATTATAATAACCCTTGCTTTACTATTGTTGAACTTCTTTGTAGGCTACTGGAATGTTTGTGTGAATGGTGGTAAGTTTTGATGAGTTTCTTGGGTTAAGACTTTCGTCAAATAGTTTTGTGTTGATATGCCATTATGTGTTTGATGGTTTAGGAGTTTTATCAAATAGTTTGCAACATTCCGGCCAAATGAATTTGGCACATGATATATGACAAAAATAAATTAAATTGACAATGAATTAATAAAAAAACAAGAAATATATCTAATTCAATTGCTTTATTAACCCTAAAATATTAACTATTACATCAACAAATAACTCACAAGTATGACTTGAAAAGAATTGGCAATGGATGGCACAACTGGATGGAAAATGAAGACAATGTGAGAATTGTAATAATGATTGAAAAACTCCACAAACCTATTTCCAATATTTCCTCCACACTTATATCTCATCTACCCAAGAAGACTCGACCTCTCTTTAGAGATCTTGGCCCCTCAACAACAAAACTTGACCCAACAATGAGATAACTTGGCCTAGCAAGGAAAATCAGCCCCCAACAATAATAAATTCGACCCCTCAACAAGAGAACTCAGCCTCCTCAATACAATGGTGGCCTCACAAAGAAAATATGGCCTCCCTGTTCTAAATATCGACCCCTTCAAATCATATATGGCCTCCCAAGCCGATTTACACCCCCAATACTAAAATTTGGCCCTGCAAGAAAGGATTTTTGACTCTTTTAAAAGGAACTCGACCTACACTAATAAATCGACCCTCGCAAATAATTTTTTCCTACACAACTCTCCCAAACGTCTCCAATAATGAAATGGATCTCCTTCACAATGAAAGCAAGTGGAAAACTTGTATGATTTCCCTTATTATTCATCTAGGGTGGAATATTTCACCACTGAAACTAAATCACCACAAGGGTTTTGCTGCAAAACCCTCACAAGCCACAAGATCTCTCTCCAAATCAATTTTAGAAAATATTATCAACATAATGAGATAATGAGATCTCATCTTTTCTTTTATCCCTCTCACCCTTTTTTTTGACCCGTTTACCTTTTTGATAACCCTTTTACCTTTTTACCTTTTACCTTCACTTAAGTGATTAAAGTGACTTTATGAGGTTTTATTAACTTTATTCTTTCAGTCAATTTCTAATTACTCAATGTCACTTTATAATGTATCCTTTTCCTCCAAGTGACATCAAATAATTAATATATTAATTCCATTTTATTTATTTAATATGGCCTATAAGAATCAGATATAACACTAAGTTGTCCTCCTAGAGCAATCATTTGAAAGGGGACATTACAATCCTCCCTTCCCAAGATTGCTTGTCCCCAAAAAACTGCAAATTAGGATGTTGCGAAATCTTATCTCCCTCCCACATGACATCCTCCACTGGTAAGTCTCTCCACTTGATTAGGAACTCTGTCATGACCCTTCTCCTCAATATCCTTTCCTTGACATCCAAAATATCCTATGGAATCAATACCAGCTTCCCCTCCTCATCCAGCGGGGGTAGCTATGATGAAGTGGTCACCTAGTGTACTATTGCCTTCTTGAGGCATGAAACATTAAAAACATTGTGTATCTTGCTCCTCTCTAGCATCTCAAGCTCATAGGATACTTCCCCAACTCTCCATACCACCCTGTATGGACCATACAATTGGGGATTCAACTTTTTGGTACTGCTCTTCTTCAATGAATATCGTTTGTATGGATGCAAGCTCATAAATACTAAGTCTCCCACCTCAAAATTGCGCTCAACTCTTTTCCTGTATGCATATGTCTTCTATTGATTCTGGGTTGTTTGCAAGTTTTCCTTAAGGGCCTTAAGGATGTTCTGGTTCTCCTGTATCCAATCCTTGGCTTTGGGAGCCCCTCTATCCATAAATTCAAACTCCAAAAATGAAGGTGCATCATAGTTGTATAATGCTATGAATGGGTTCATAACAATTGACATATGATAGGTAGTGTTATAGAAATAATATTCCAAATTCAACCACTTAATCCATGTCCTATGTTGTCTTGAAACATAGCTGCGTCAATATCCCTCGATCCATTTGTTCACAATCTCTGTCTAAGGTTGATAACTAGTGCTAGGAGTCCAATTGTTTCCCACCAATATGAACAAATCCTACCAAGTTTTTTTGAGAAACCTATTGTCCATGTCACTGACAATGTACCTAGGAAATCCATGAAGTCTAAACACCTCCCTGAAAAACAACTCTTCCACTGGTGCTGCCTTGTACTCTAATGAAATAGAAAATAAGTGTGAATTTTTTTTCAACCAATCGACCACTACATATATGCAATCCCTCCCCTATACATTCGATAGACTTGTGATAACATCCATCAACACACTCTCACATTTCTGCTCTGGAATGGGTAGAGGCTGTAATAATCTTGCTGGGTGCATATGCTCTGAATTGTTTTGCTGACAAGTCATGCACTCTCTCACATACCGCAACACATTTTACTTGGGGCCCTTCCATGGGAACCTCTCTCGTACCTTCCTATAGGTCTTGAAATACCTAGGGTGCTCTGCCAATGGTGTGTCATGAGAATCTGTCAAGTTATTTTCCTTCAGTGTGGACTCAAGAAGTAGATATATCCTGTCTTCGTAGAAAATGATATCATCCACCATCCTATACCTGTCATCATGTATGAGTCCATCCATCAAATCCCATGTAAATTTATTCTTGGAATATTCCACCAAAAGGTGAGATTTACAATCAGTTTAAATCTCCTTGAGGGAACACACTGTTAGTTTCCTAGAGAGGGAATCATCAACAACATTATTCTTACCCTTCACATACTCAATGTCAAAGTCATATACGTGTATATTTATAACCCATTTATGATGCCTCTCATTCAAATCCTTCCACTCTAGGAAATACCTCAAACTGTTGTGGTCAGTCTTAACTACGAATCGGCCACCAACAAAATATTGCCTAAAATTTGCCAAAGCATGCATGATGGTGAGAATCTATTTTTCATAAATGGAATAGAGTCCCTTTTGTTATATGATTTTCCTAATATAAAACACTATTGGGTGTCTGTGTTACATCATAATGGCCCCAATACCCTCACCCGATGCATCACACTCAAGTACAAATGTTTGAGTGAAATCAGGAAATGCCAATACCAAACAAGTGCTCATCACCTCCTTGATTCTATCAAATGCCTGTTGTGACTCCCCTATGAACCTGAATTCCATTTTCTTCTAATATTTGTCAATGGTGCACCCAACTGTGATAATCACTTAACAAAACACTTGTAGTAGCTACACATCCCAAATAATCCTGGAAACTTTGTAAGAGACCTAGGTGTGGGCCAATCCAATATGAACCAGATCTTCTCCTAATGTACCTGTACACCCCACACACTGATCACATGTCCCAAGTAAATATTATTCGTCATGCCAAACTCACACTTGGATGCCTTGGAATACAATGACTTCTCTCCCATAATGCCCAATATCTCATCCAAATGCCTCAAGTGGTCCTCCCACGTCCCACTATAAATAAGAAGGTCATAAACAAATACCAACAAGAAATTCCTCAAATGTTTGTTGAAGATGTGATTTATACACAACTGGAAAGTGGCCAAAGTGTTAGTCGACCCAAATGGTATGAATAGAAACTCGTAGTGCCCATAGTGAGACTTGAAGGTAGTTTTGTGAACATACTTCTTTCTGACCCTGATCTGATGGTTACCTAACCAAAGATCAATATTCAAAAAGTACACTTCCCCATGTAACTCATCTAACAACTCATCGATCTTGTTTTTAATGGTCTTCTTATTCAAGGTCTATTAATCAATGCACATCCTCATAGTGCCATCCTTTTTCTTGACCAAAACCAATGATGAAGCAAATGGACTAGAACTAGGCCTGATATGTCCCATCTCGAACAAATCCTTTATTTCCTTTTATATATCATCCTTAAACTTCTTTGGGTGCTTGTATGGAGTGGTAATCACAGGATTTCCCCCCTCCTATATCTCAATGGTGTGCTCAAATCCCCTGTCTAGAGGTCTCCCTAGTTAAATCTCCCAAAAAACTCAATCATGTTTTCTCAACAATGTCTATATATCTACATGATAATGTTGGTTGTTGTATGAAGGTTTCTGAGTAGTGATCAAACACCACACTACACAAGATACATCTCCATGCCTCAATATACCCTCCATCCACTTGGATGAGACAATCCTAGGAGCACCACTCGACATGCCCCTCAAAACCACCTTCCTACCATCTACTTCCTTGAACTCTAGCTCCTTGGTTTGGTAGTCAAAAAAATGATTTCCAAAGGAAACAAGCCATTGAACTCCCAAGATGATATTAGTAATTGGAAGCTCAACTACATAAAATACATCGGTCACCGTGTATTTTAACAATGCTACATCCAACTGCGAAATCTTATGTGTATGTGGAAATCTACGCCCACCGGCTACAACTACATCAAAACCCTCAAAATCAACTATACAAATGCCTCTCTTAGCCACCAAGGTTGCATCAATGAATTTGTGGGTTTCCCCACCATTAATTATCACTGTGACATGTTGTCCCTGTAATACCCCATAGACCCTAAAGATGTGACATCTAGGAACACTTGACAAAGGGGAAATAGCCCCACTCTTGACCTCCTCACACGGTTTCTCATCAACTAGACTATCATTCTCATTGTCTCGTGCCTACCCTACCTCCTCCTCTCCATCACTATATGAAAGTACCTCTATATAGTGCACTTTTCCCTCACATATACACCTATGACTAGGTTCCCAAGGTTCCTTGCAGTTGAAACACATTTTCTTTCTTCTTAGTTCCCTCCGATCATCATCATCCAATCTATCTCTCCCAGTCCACTCCTTATGGAAAGGTTTATTGTCTTTGTTCTTATGGGAATGAAGGGTTTAGGAGGAAATGTGTTCTTAGGGACTGCATGCTCCATGCCCCTTGTCCTAGTGATGGAATCCTATAAAGATATTGGTTTGAAGGCCTTAACCCATCCATATAGAGGTTCATATAGTCCTTTAGTGAAAATCATAACCAACCTATCCTTAGACACATTGGTCACCATAACTGCAACTCTTTGAAACTCTGAAATGTAAGTATATGTTGTCCCACTATCCCTTAGTTGTGCTAACTATATGAAGTATAACTATAGATCCCTCCTGTCGAATTGGTCCATAAGTCTCTGGGTGAATTCTAAGTAGGATTTAATACCTGCATGCCCCAATGTAACTACCCCATGATACCACCACTCATAGGCCTCTCCATCCAAGTGCAAGGTAGCATACTTGATGGCCTTTGACTCTATCATAGGGTTGAGTTGGAAATAAGTATCTAACTTCTGCACCCACACCCTAGCAGTGGATTTGCTAGATCCATCAAAGTAAGGAATGAAAAACTTCCCAACTTTTCTACAAAGCTCCCAACTCTGTGTGCCCTTATTGAAATCTCCAGGCCTATTCCTATACTTGATAATATAGAAATCCTACAAAGACATGGCTTCCTGAAAATCCTCCTCTAGAGTCTAATTCTCCCTCAAATGATCTGTGCTCCAGGCCTATTCCTATACTTGATAATATAGAAATCCTACAAAGACATGGCTTCCTGAAAATCCTCCTCTAGAGTCTAATTCTCCCTCAAATGATCTGTGAAATATTCTCCTTGTCCCCATTGCCCTTGATTTCCCTCCCACTTTCCTTCCAAAAATTGAGGCATATGAGGTCTAGGAGTCTCTCATATGAGGTCTAGGAGTCTCTCTACTAGTGGATCCAATGTGATTCTGTGTAGGGACATGTGTATGAATCCCTTCATCATGGTTTATATTGTTACCATGGCTGCGATTAGTTCCTCTTGAACCATCATTAGCTACAATGTTTTGTTTACCTTGAGTATTTTCCATAAGTTGTGTGAGAAGCTCCACCATTTTCTACTACCTCCTTTCTAGATTACTTTGTACCCTTACTATGTCATTATGTTCTCTTTCCAATTCATTTAAAATATTTTTAGCACTGTCATCTTGTTGTTCATCTCTGTCCCCCATTTCTTCCTCTCCTTCTGAATCTAGTTGGAAAATGTTTACATCTCCTCTATACCTTCTTCTCATGTATGTGATGTGTACCCCGTCACCCAGAATCATCAAAGTGGCATGAAATACACATGTTGGAAGGAATACCATCTATGATACAACTATAATAACCCTTGCCTTAATGTTTTTATACTTCTCTATAGGCTACTGAAATGTTTGTGTGACTGATGGTAAGTTTTGATGATTTTATTGGGTTAAGAATTTCATCAAACAATTTATTGTTGATCTGTCATTATGTGTTTGCTGGTTTAGGAGTTTTATTAAACAATTTGCTACATTCCCAAATGCATTTGGCACATGATATATGACAACAATAATTAAATTGACAATGACTTAATCAAACAACAATAAATACATCCAATCTAATTGTTTTATTAACCCTCAAATCTGAACTATTACATCAACAAATAACTCACAATTATGACTTGAAAAACATTGGTAATGGATGACTCAACTGACTGGAAAATCAAGACAATGTTGGAGCTGTAATAGTGATTGAAAAACCCAACGAAATTTCTACCAAGATGTTCTCCACACCTATATCTCAACTACCCAAAAAGACTCGTCCTCCCTTGAGATATCTTAGCCCCTCAAAAACAAAACTCTGCCCAACAATAAGATAACTCGACCCAACAAGGAAAATTGGCCTCCAACAACAATAATTTTGGCCCCTCAACAAGAGAACTCTACCTCCTTAAGAAAATGGTGGCCTCACAAAAAATATGACCTCCCTTCTCTAAATCGCGACCCATTAAAATTAGATCTGGCCTCCCAAGAATATTTGCGCCCCCAATACTAAAATTCGGCCTTGCAAGAAAGGATTTTCTACCTCTTTCAAAAGGAACTCGGCCTACACTAACAAATTAACCCTCACATATAATTTTTTCCTCCAAAAATCTCCCAAACTACAACAATAATGAAATGTATCTCCTTCACAATGAATGCACATGGAAAACGTGTATGCTTTCCCCTTTTATTCAACTAGAGTGGAATCTTTCACCATCGAAACTGAATCACCACAAGGGTTTTGCTGCAAAACCCTCACAAGCCACAAGATCTCTCTCCAAATCGATTTGAGAAAATATGATCAACATAATGAGAGAACGGACTCTCATCTCTTATTTTATGCCTCACCATTTTTCTCACCCCTTTACCTTTTTACATTCACTTAAGTGATTAAAGTGACTTTATAAGGTTTTATTCACTTTTTTCTTATAGTCACTTTCTAATTACTCAATGTCACTTTATTATGTAGCTTTTTCCTCCAAGTGACATCAAATAATTAATCTATTAATTCCCTTTTTTTTTATCGACTATGACCTATGAGAATCAGATAGACCACTAAGTTTTCCTCCTAGAGCGATTATTTGGAAGGGGAAATTACACTTATGAAAATGAAATGTTCGTTATTCTACATGCAATGGATCTCTTGCATCCTTACCTACTTGGGAAATGCTTCCAAATTAAAATGGATCATCACATCCTCAAATATTTCTTGAAGCAATAAATTTCATGCTAGGAGCAACATAAGTGGTTGACAAAAATGTTCGGTTATGGTTATGAGATCATTTACAAGAAAGGAGAAGAAAATGTGGTTGTTGATTCCCTTTCAAGAAAATATGAAGAAGAAGTGCCCCTCTTCTCACTCTCCTTCACTATATCCGATTAGTTAGAGGTCATTCGCGAGGAATGGTTCAACGATCCAAAATTGTATCTCCTAATCCAAAAATTGCAACAAGATCTTGATGCATCTTTAGGATACTCTTAGCAAAATGAGGAGCTTCACTACAAAGGTCGCCTGCATTTAAGAAATCTGTCTCACCTTAAATCCAATGTTTTCTCTGAACTTCATGCTTCACCAACAGTAGGGAATTCAGGTTTTCACAAAACATATGAAAGGATCAAACATTTTTTTTTCTCAGAAGGCATGAAACATGACATCCATACTTTTGTGGTTGAATGTGATACTTGTCAATGCAATAAGGGTGAAATGATCAAAGTTCCAGGCACACTCCAACCTCTCCCTATTCCACCTACTATATGGATGTGTATTTCTATGGAATTCATTTTTGTCTTAACAAAAGTTGGCATTAAATTATTCATCATAGTTGTAGTATATCGCCTTTCCAAATATCCTTATTTCTATACCCTACAACACCACCTCAAAAAATCCACAATGGCTCAAATTTTCATGGATAATATCTTCAAACTTTATGGAATGCCCCATTCTATTGTCTTTGATCATGATCCAACTTTCACCAACAAATTTTGGCAATAATTTTTCAAGATCCAGGGAACCGAATTGCATCTCATCTCATCCTATCATCCCAAAACTGATGGTCAAATTGAAGTTGTCAACAAGTGCTTGGAAACATATTTGAGGTGTTTCATGTCTGAAGGAAATCAAATTGAAGTTGTCAACAAGTGCTTGGAAACATATTTGAGGTGTTTCATGTCTGAAGGAAAAAATTAATGGGGTCAATGGTTACCACTCACTGAATGGTGGTACACCACATCTTACCATGTTTCCATTCACATGTCTCCATTTGAAGAAGTCTACAGTCAAAATCCACTTTATTTCTTCTACTACCTGCCTGATGTCACCAAGGTCCATAGAGTCAAAAAAAACCTTACAGTTCAATCTTCCATTCTCCATACCCTCAGAGAGAATTTGGTCATGGTTTAGAATAGCATGAAGAAACAGTATGATCAGGTTCGTTCAGAATGCCAATTTTCTAAATTCGACCGTTTGTTTCTTCGTTTGCAACCTTATAAGAAAACATCACTCAAAGAAGAACATTATCAAAAACTTGATCTCGATTTTTATGGAACTTATACCATTCTCAAGTGTGTGGGGTCTGCTGCCTACAAGTTAGCTCTCCCCGGTCACTCTAAGCTTCATCATGTTTTTCATATTTCTTTCTTGAATAAAGTTATTTGAACCAAGTGCTAGACTAAAATTAGTCTCTCTGAATTAGATGAAGAAGGTGTTCTACAACTGAGA